>CM017555.1:86463867-86476367 GCA_007844125.1 Sinonovacula constricta
GCTTGTTCCTCTTAAACGGATGGTACATGTACCTGGTTTTCAGTTGCTGGTAATGTTTCTTGTATAAAATCAAACCTTTAGACTGCAAGTAAAATTGTACATAATAACATAATGTAGTAATGTATTCAATGCATAATGTCCGGGCTCGGCCTCGATCATACTGCATTTTTCGGTGCAGTGTACGAAAACAAATTACATTTAAATGCATAATATCGTTATTTCTTATAGGATAAAAATCCATTGCGAAGTATTTCTTCTTGATGCAAATGAGACTGAACGTTCATGTTGTTATTGTAAGAGTAGCAGGACATTAAGAATGCAGGAGCACTTTCCATATTCTATATTTTGCAAGATGTGTAGCTATCAAATATGTATCTGTAATTAGACTGATTATGCCTAAATTCGAAATAGAAACATACCTTTAAATTATTGCCACAACTTCATTCAGGATGACAAATTGCACGATAATAACGACATAAACGATCTAAACAACAATAAAGAAAAATGTTTGCGGCAAACGTACATGATTGCTTTGAGGTCGTGCATGTAGCAGTTCTGCAAATTATAATTTGGTCGATCTCAAGGAAAAGTCGTACAGAAAGAAACTTGTAAAAGGGCGAAAGTTCACTTTTCCTGAATATTCTGTGTCGAAACAACATTATATGCATGCATGATATAAACTATCTACAAATTAAACACAACAATTTCACCGGCAAATAAAACAAGCTTTAGATTATTTTTTTTCATAAACATTCAGTCCGTGGCTGCATTATAATAAAACTCTTCAATGGTAGTCATGGTAACATTATACAAAGCACAAAACTACACTAGGTAAATCAATATGAGTGTATCACTTAAATTTTATAAAAATACTAAAAATACTAAAAGTAAAGATTGTAATACTCAAGCGATTGTTTTCATTTAGTTTCATTTGTTTTGGTATGTCAATTGAATTCTAGCAACGCCAGACTGTTTACTTATTCACATAGTCCTGTTACATATATCAATTAAAATAGCAATTTGTTATTTTTACCCAATCATTAATTTTATCAGTGCAGTTATCTTAAGAATTCGTTTCACTGCTGCAATAAAACATCGTACCGTTAAACTGTTTGGCAGAAGTTTAACAACTTCTCTTTACGAGCTTATTCGTGAAATAGAGAAGAGACAAAACCACATTTAATAGAGTAACCGTCTACTTTCTATATAGATAAAATAAATTATACTTTTGCTTCAGGAATAAAGCACTAGTTCAGCTACTTACACAACCAAACAGTGTACAATACAATTTAAAGAAAAAAACAGGATCAAGTCTTGTAAATTATGTTTAAATTTCGAAAAGTGTTTTAAACAATTTATCGTGTACCTCGTGTCGTTTTCTCTGCCGAGATGTTGTTTAATTAATACTGTTAATGATGAAATCTGTTGTCCATCGTTTTTTTTAAATGAAACAATAGCGGGAGGTCGGATGCAAGTTTTGCAAATATTGATAGAAATGTATTGACTTTACTGCAGATTTCTACTACATGTAGGGGAGTGGTATTTATGCCCAAACAGGAGTCTTTTATTATACATAAATGTGTAAACGGTTTATGCCTGATTATTACTTTAAGGCCAGAAAAACAAATTCATCGGCTCTTTGCAATTAATGCATATTTATTTATTTTATTTATTTGTTTTATCTTTTTGAAATACATTGCATCAGCCAATTATGATCGAATGCATAAATTTAAATGAAAACAATAAGTATTTTTAATTAATACATCATCGGCCTTGACATTAATAAAACGAACAAAACACACATTTAATTAGTTTCTGTAGATTTGCATACATAATCTGTTAACATTTGCTGACATAAAGTATTTAATAAGATAGTTCCAGTTAAATGCCATTTCCATTAGATAGGCTTTTTCTAGCGGGTTCCTATTATGAACATAAACAACATAATTAATACAAAAATAAACGTAAATTTAATGTATAGGAGGGAATAATTTGAGGGGAAATATAGTTCAAATAATGAATAAATTGGGATATTTGCAGTGTGTTATTATAATAACATAATCGCGTTTCCTTAGTATGAAAAGTAAATCAGATTTATCTTTTTTTACTACTGTTTTTCTTGAAATGAATTAGACGTATGTTGAATGTAAATTTTACAAGGTTTTATCTAATGTGTTGTCTTATGTGTATTATGTGTCTTTAGGCATTAGATTCACCAAGAAGAAATTTTGATGTAAGTAATTGTGTTTAAAGAGGACATAATCTCCATTTGTCACTTGAACAAATAATATATCACTATATCTGGGGTTTCTTTCTGAAATATACGTATATTACATTTCAGTTAACATGAAACATACTGCATATTTGGAAAATCTGATATATGCTTAACAAGTAATAGTTCTCTTGTTGTTGTCTTTTACAATGCCATCAATACTATGCACCGTTAGTATCCACTTATAATATTCATGTTGTCGTTTTCCTTATAACGATTGTATTCATTTCTTTGACTTTAAACAACTCAAAGAAGTATTAACTAAAGTCTAATTTGTTTTATTGTTTATATACATGGTGAATGCACCGTCATGGGACAGGAGCCTCAACAACAAGTGCAAGTAATGCATAAAGTATTTGCAACGCGAGCAAACAGCACAGTTTCTAGTAGTCTCGAGATAATATTTTACTCCTTTTTAACTACAACATATCTTATGCAAGAAAACATCAACGCTTGAACATTTTATTCATATATATCAGTTTCCTTTCCATTGCTTGCATTTGACAAACCATTCAGGAAGTGCCAGGTTAGGGATAAACACTCCCAGTCGGTCCATTTTGCCGACTGGCCGTTCCATGATGAATGTTGGGTTTGCTCTTTTTGTTTCACGACTCATCGCAGATTTGTTCTTACTTCTAGATTGGGCTTGCATGTGAATACTTTCGTCTTGTGTCTTTTCACATTAAGTTATATGTTGATATGCTTATAAGACTGTCATGTTTCCTTGATACAAATCTTGCTCAATAAGTGCTTAGAACAGCGCTAAGACTATGGGATGGAAAACTGATGTTGAGTTGTTGTCTGCAAATCAAAGCAGGTATCTATATGTTTTCTATTATAAGCAACTGCAGCTCAGCTTTAAGACAAATATCAAAGTATAGTATCTATTAAATCATGCGACTAAGGGGCAAATTTATTTGAAACAATGTATATGCTTATCTTTCAACTTTACTTTAGGCCGTTTGAATCGTTGATAAACATAAATATCTCATATGTGATCAGTGTTGTTAAAATTATGTTAGTGTTAATACGATTCTAATTATTCACTTCTTCTTTCTGAAAAACTGCGGCATTCGTCATGTAAAGTGGCACCGTAAATCACACATGCTTGTAAAGAAATGTATGATATGCGCACGTTTAATATTGGCTTTGTTTGAAAAGCTGACGTTTAAATGTATGGTTTTCGCTGCAGTCTTTCGGCAGCATACTTACAGTCACTAAAATAAATGGTGTCTGAAATAGCAAAACAAAACTTACTTTTTATCCAGCCAAGATTATATTTATATACAGTTTCAAAGTGTATTCTTAAATTATTAAATCCTGCATCCTTTATTTTCACTTGTATTTTATTCTTTACAATATTTTTATTTCTATCAAAGATACAAATTCGATTTATTTCGGAGCAGTGTTAGATAAGATGTAAAAGAGACCATCATACGGGATCAAAAATGCGAATATAGAAACACGTTTATTAAGTTGAAAACAAAAAGAAAGTTTGAAACCACAAGAAGCCATTATAACTCACCAATCCATCGGATAATGGAACGTGAACTATCAATATAATGTTGAGTAAGCAAAACAAAGCGTTTCATTTTTGCATTGTCCTTATTCGCAATGACTTGACATCATAACACTCAGTATGACATGCTTAACAAAAACAAACATTATTAAATGGGGTTAATACATTGCTCGGCGAATTCTTTCATATGGGAAGGACTTGTTCCTAGCTTTTGTTATGAAAACAGATTTTAACATGAAATATGTTTAAACACCTACTTTCATTGCAGAAAAAAACTTTTTGTCCTTCGTTTTACCTTTTCAACTGTTACTTTTTTGTTGTCTTTTTTCCTTGTTTTTGTTATTCTCTTTCAGACATGTATTGTTATTAAAAAGATTACCATAAGTATACAAATAAATTGTTCTTTATCCTTTTTGTAACACTCAAAAAAGCTTTAGCGTAACATAGATCCAATATATTTAATGTGTCTGCGAATATTTTTTGTTGTTTCTGTCTTTTACTAGAAACACTTTATGTAAGTACTAGACGTATGAAATAGTGTTTAACATTCCTGAAGTGGTTTTGCTAAAACGAAATGATAGAATTCAAATTATATAATTCTTATAAAAAGATGTATTAAATTTGATTTACAAGAAAATACCCTACTGTTAACCCTGAAACAACAAAAACCCAACGTCATCAAAAATATGCAGTGTGTGTATATACGCTTGTAAAAGAAAAACTCTGCATACTATCATAACGATTTATGTGTCTGATTTTTAAAATACAAATGAAAAGAAAAGGACAACAGCTGGAAATACTTACGTGCTCGCATGTAGAGATATAGTTGAAAAATGATAATTGTGCAATAGTAAAAATATGAAGTTATTTGCCTTTGAGGCAAGATTTATCATGGTGCGATGTTATTATCATATCGTGGTGTGATGAAAACAATTTCTTCTCGGTGCTGCTTATTTTACCTTTAGGAAGGGCAAGGTAGAAGCACTCGGCAAACCAGGTTTAAGCCGGCTATTCGGTGCTTTTTGACGACTGACTGTTCCAATGCGTTAACGTTTGTCTTTTTTGTATGTAATATCTAGTCTCTGTGTTTTTGTCACTTATCGTTTCCTCTATATGCCTTTGTCTAGATGGAATACAAACTATATTACATGTGTCATTTATCATGGAGCCGTTTTGTTATCTTATTTTTCTAGTTAAAGTCGAACTTCTTTTGAAGTCGTCGGGGCCGCCGATATATTTCGAAAAAATGCATGGGTTGGAATAATCCAAATTGCCTAACGGTGCAAAACTTTCCGCATAGGAATAAGAATATATGACAAAGTCCTATGAGCATTGCAACATATACCAAACTCCGAAAAGGCACAGAACAAAGGTATTTAACATGCAAGCCAAGCGAAAAGTAAAAACAAATTTGTGAGGAGTCATTTAACGAAAAGAGCAACCCGACAGTTACCGCCTTTGAACGGTCAGTCGGCAATATGGACTGGGGTGCTTAAACCGGTTTTACAGAGCTCTAACTTCGCACTTCCTGGCGAGTTTCTCAAATGCAAGCAATGTATTTAATCCGCCATTGAATATTGTTTTATTATCTGTAGTACTGTACGAGAAGTAATTCATATAACATGATTTTTTTCACAGTGAAACATAAAAGTGTTAATTGTTTGACAAGAAATGAATAATACATTAGAATAAGCACGTTTTATCTTTTAATCTTTACAAGTTAACAGCAAATAAATATTTATAATGGGTCACAGTTAAAAGTATTGCTTTTTTCCGAAATACATGTACTTCTTACTGGAATTGTACATCGCCGGATATACTTAAAAGAGGTAACGTATTCAGCATTTGTAATACTTTAATATGTTGTCAGAAATATACAGCTTCTTCAAAGACATGTGTTTTCAGTGGTCGATAGTTTTGCCCCCAAAATGACAAAATCTAACGAGACATCAATATTAACATAACCCTAAACTACATGTGCATGACTGATAACATGCCATGTTTTAATAGCTTTTTTACGTTACAGGGTACGCAGTTGTTTATATAAATATTGTATCTGAGTTCGTATTACCAAGTATATGATTCGTTTTAGCATAATGATTAAAGAAAAGAACGTGCAATATCTGGATAAAGTATCAGTTTCAGTTGACCATTGTCATATTAGATATTTAATGTTTAATACTTTAATTTTTTGTCTGTACACATGTTCTCTTTTGGGCTTTTTTCCTTCCGTTCTCTCAAAAAGACATTAGGCTTATGCGTAAATCTTATGAAAGAGACGATTATAACTTCTTAAAAATCCATTAGGATTGTGTTAAACAATCTTTAAATAGGATTTAATGCGTCATCGAACGCGTAGCCGCTTAATATACCTAATGCCATTAAATTAAATCACAAAAAATAATATCTAACCTAGTTTGATGATCGTACTAAGGAATTGACAAGTGTGGTGTATTTAAGGTAAACTGTAATTTTCCCCTAATTTAATAAGTAGACGAAGTTAGGGTATTAATCCTATTAGATTAATTAAGAGTTTGCCTTCAGATTTAATTCTTATTACCAAATGTTACAGGAATAAATGATAATTTAAAATCCCAAATCAGAATATGTACATCTTACAAAACGCACAAACTTATGTTGTTCTTTTCAGTCAAGAACAGGCAGAATAACATAACATTCAAACATCGCAGATTATACTTTAACACATAAAAAGTAGCACTTACATGACACAATATGCGGTTTAGACGCGTTTACAACAAAGAAAATAAGAAAGGGTCCTATAACCATAGATATTTAACTCTGAACTACCTCTAGACAAGGGCAAACAGGGCAAATGTAAAAGTTGACAAAAGAACGCAAAGACGATATAGACACAAAAAGAACGAAACACAGTAGTTACCACCGTGGAATGGTCAGTCTGCAAAACTACCGAATGGAGTGCTTAAACCTGGTTTGTGAAGCGCTCCAACCTCGTACTTCCTGAAGGGTTTTGCATAAATAAAATATCCCATCAAAGTGAGACAACTTACAGTAAGCACCTGCATCGGGAGTTAAAACTGATAAAAGGAACGTATACACAGACAAAATAACTAGTAATAAACCTCTTGTCTTTATCGTGGTAGGAAGCACGCCAACGTATTTGCTTTAAAGCAACTATATGAACAACCACTTTAGGCGGTCTGATGAGATTAATTCAAAAATCTGTCCACTTTTGTAACATAAAATATATTTATGTTTCCGCCGCTGGGCTACAACAGCGTTTCTGTCTGTAACAAAACCAATTAGTATGTCAAATAACATTAAGTAAATGCAAGGCAAAATTATATGATATACTTTTTGTAAGATTAGAAAGTGTTTATAAATTCTCTCATTTTAAGGGCTGTTGTTAACCTACATGTTAGTCCATAGGAAATATTATATAAATGCTGTTTGTCGTAGTTTAATAAATGAAAGAAAACAAACTTTAAGTTTGGGTCAAATGTGAATATTTATTCAATAGAAAATAGGGAAGATATTTGCTTCTGAGCCAAGCTTCATCGAAGGAGTGTTATTTGTGGGAAAAGGGTTGTCTAGTGATAATCTAGTATAAGTCGTAATCTTAATTTATGAAATAACTCGTATGGGCAGTGCAGGAAGTCAAAAATTATACACATTGAATAAACAATTCCTTCTTATGGTTTGCTTAGCAGTTTAAGTGGTGTTGTATTTAGCGTAATGTAGAATTGTGATTTACGGGATAAATCCCAATGTTTCAATGGGATAATAATGATGGCTGTCAAAGATGTGCACGCTTACAAAGTTTGTCTGGGATATTAATCCCCGATGGAACATGAACGTTTCTGTGCCCATTACTGTGATGGCAAATTTATTCTTTTCTTTCCCGTTTTCGGAGTGTTGCGGTTGTTTTTGTTTTCATTTCTTGCTCACCAATGTCTTGGTTTACGTCATTGGTTACTGTTGCTAAATGCTCGAAAAATATTTTTATTTCCAAATACAGCCAAGAATTGTAATAAAATAATAGTTTGTTTTATTCAATATAGGAAGTATACAACATATGCCTTGATTACGGGCTCAAATAAGGGGAAATCAAAAGTAAATTACATGCCTTTAAATGTTTAAATGACATTAAACGTCATACCGATTATATATATATGTATATATATATATATATATATATATATATATATATATATATATATATATATATATATATATATATATATATATATATATATTATATATATATATCTATATATATATATATATATATATGTATATATATATATATATATATGTGTATGTATATATAAGCATTCAACTGACCTTATAGTTTTCCATTATGTTTTTAGCTTCATCATATTAAAAAGAAATGTCTATGAAGTCAATGTATTGTTTAAACTTAACAATGTTTTTCCTTTGTAACTTGGAAAAAGAACCATAAACTATGTTTTAGACAACTTTGAGAGAATTTTAAGCTAAGACGGAATATATCTGTCTTGTAAGTATTATAATGTCCTGTACATACGTAGCGTGTTGACATGTTTCCTATAATCCGAATATGAGTGTAATTTACGATTGAGAACATCCTTTCGGGAAAGGCATGTGTAACATGGAAAATGAGTACATCTTAATTTTTAAATTTGCTTTACTCGTCTAGGTCAGGCGGTATAAAATAATGAACACCACGTTTGCCTGTTGGAAAATATGCATTTTTATATTTGAAACTTTTATCTATGATTGAGATTTCAACAATCAAATTAAATCGAACTGCATGTTGTACACGAGAATAAATGTGTAGATCAATTCAATAAAATAAAAATGGGTACACAATAAAAATGTAAGTTCAGGATTAAGGAAAATTATCCGAACCTAATACGAACCATTAAATGTGTATGGAATTGTTATTTAATAAAGGAGGCGGTGTCAGAGTGTCACAAAACGTATTTCATCATCATATTTATAAAAAAGTTAACTTTTTAAAATCTGTTATATACAGCAAACCATTTTAATGTAATAAAGAAACGAATTATATTTTTATAATATAACGGATGTTATATTAATATTGTCTTTTAAAGCTGCAAAAAATGCAAAACTAACTGTACAGCCCTATCTCAATAAAAAGAATATATACGACAAAGAGCATTGCAACATGTACAACAATTTGAAAAGGCACGGGACAAAGGTATTTACATGCAAGCTAAATGTAAATGTAAGAACAAATCTGTAATGAATCATTTAAAAAAAAAGGAAACCCAAAAGTTACCGACTTTGAACTGTCAGTCAGCAATATGAAACAACAGGGTACATTACTAAAGAGTCAATTTAATAACTTGAAAGCAGTTAATGACATTGGAATGTGTTACGATTTCGTAAATAATACTTTTCGGGAAAAAAAACAACTGTTTTGAAATGTTGATTTGCGGGGCAACTTTCCGACACTTTTTAAGTTACTAATTATCTAAACGTGTCTCTTCACAATGTCTTCAAGTAATACATGTAACTGCACACAAACAGCACAAGATGTGTTTTTCAGTGCAGTTTGAAATGGCCGAAGACCCAAATAAATGACATGGAAGACGGACCGGCGCATCGATAGTCAGTCGAAGGCGTTCGCCAATAACAAGACTTTAACCTACATGGTACGATGCTAAGCAATCGATGGAGATACAAGTAGGTGATATTATTTTCAAACATAAATGAGGTTACGTGCAAGCTACGAGAAAAACTTCTTCGTCAATCATTAGTAATAATGAGTATCATATGATTTTTAAATGTGTATTCATATATAGAAAGTAATTATAAATTAATTATATATAAGGTATACTCATTGCGAAAGCAATATGGTGCAAACTTCTTTCAGGTAAACATGGCCCTAGTCATCGATGCAACACAAGGAAAATACACAAGGAAAAACAGATGTGTGGCTTTGGTAACATTAATAATTAACACACTTCATTGATCAGTTATTGTTTTAATAGGTAAATAAGAAAAGTTCCTATCACAATTTTCACAGATATTTCAATTTTATCTACCAGTAGACAAAGGCAAACAAGGTAAATGCAAATGTCACAAAAACACAGAGACGAGACATAACACACATAAAGAAAAACCATCAGTTACCGCCTTGGAACGGTCAATCGGCAAAAGGGCCAACTATAAGATTGTAAGTATCAGGACGTCCAGCAATTATACATTTTCTGTTATGAATTCTGTTATGAAAAAGACACAGATATACCTATGATAGATGAATAAAAAGATAACATACAATGATACGATGCATTAACCAAAACATAGAGAAAAATTAACAGTTTCCGCCTTGGAACTATCAGTCGTCTAAAGGACCATCTGGAATGTTAAACCGGATTACAGAGATATAACATCGCACGTCCTGATGTTATTCCCAAATACAAATGGTAAAAAAATTGACAAAACAAAATGATCACAGCAAAAACTACTGGTGTATGCGGTATATAAAAATTATTTAATTAATAGATTGATAATAATATAATAATATTATCACTTTAGATAAAAGCTTGGTTAGGGATCCGTTGGGCAAGAATCGTCGCATGGTTTTGACATTATCCTTAATAATCCTTAATGCACACAGTGTGCTATGGCTCTTAAATCTAATTATTTATTTATCTAAAATTCAAGAGATTCTACAAACCATTTGTATAATTGAATATAATTGAAAAGAAACGATTTGTACATTCAAATTATATTTAAACAACTGTATACCAATCCAATCTTAATTTACACGAATGAATAAATCCATGAACCACAATAGTCTCATGTTTTAATCTTAATACCTAACTGTATTAACTTACATTGCAATTTATATATTTTGAAAACAAATTAGAAATTGAAATAGCGTTGGAAGAACAGTTAATCTTGTTTCTGCAAACTATACTACTTTCATTGTAGCTTTTTCATTGCACATGTTTTGTTTTGTTTTACAAATACTTTGCATAACGTAAAAATGTGATGTATGTTATATTGTGACGCGCTGACCTAACATTTACAGGGCAATTAATCCGAGAAATAAAAAGTAAGAAACAAGCGTTGCCCAGCAGTAAATGCGTGTATGCTTTGTGACCAAGCATTATCTGTAAAGAAATTCAAATGAAATCGTTAAACGAACATCCCGATAAGATATGATGACTAATAGATCTATCGAACGTGTTGGTTTGTTTTGTCAGAATGCAGAAATTCACCTTTAGAATAGAAATAAGATCTTTTAATTTGTAATCGACCTATGGTTGGCTTGTAACCATGCTGTCTGCATTTGTATTGCACAACAAAGAAACAGCAATTTATCTCGATAGTGTCATAAGCTATGTAAACACAAATTCTACAATTTATACGGTTAAAACGCTATGTCGAAAAAAAAGAAATGTGGCCGCCATTGTTGTAACATCAAAGCGTACTTACCGAAATATTCATCCAGTACTACTTTTGGTGTTGTTCATTGTCCTAGGTTGGGCATTCTTAGGAGCATTCATTGTTTAACTTCCGTTCTTAGACCATAAAATGGCTTTATCGAGTCTTCTTCACTGATGAAGGCTAAATTCATTAGGTCGCCAGCGAAAATTCAGTGGAGATCTGCCTGATTGAATGATATCAAGCCTACAGTGATAGATGAGAGTCATCACAATGGATCTTTAAGGATACTGGTCGAGACATATACACGAATTATAAAAGTTGGTATGTGTTGCGTATGTTGAAGCGTTATTCTTTCTTCTTTGTCGGTAAATATTGTCTTGTATCTAATTGTAATTTCGTATGATCTTTATCAAAAAATCTTTCTTTTTATACGGTGTAATGTTTTGATTTGTTTAATATTTATTTGTGCAATTACAACTGTTTCATGTGTTAGGGTTCATACTAACCGACTAAACTAGTTCTTGTATACTACATACCTCAAGCAATGAGTTAAAATTGCGTTGTTGAAGATGTTGAAAGAACACATAAATGCACAACTTTATTCACAAAATGAGCCTGAAAACATTGAGTGATATAAGAGAAAGGCTTATTTTCAGACTAATCATCAAATTGGAAATAGATTTAAAGTATCAATATATCAAAATATTTAACTACATCTATTTTCTCATACTTTCTGAACGTTAACTATAAGGCTACCTTTCGAGTGAAATGACATTTGCATTTCTAATCAACTAATTATGCAATTGTTGATTTAAAGAGGAAATGGGGATTTAGATTGATGAAATGTTGACAATTTAAATGCAAAGTAACATCTTATAGCACTTAAAGTAATGCGCATTCAAATCTTCAATTTCAAAATAGCCTATTTCAGTCTTGCCGACGACATTCTCACACATACCTGTGGATTATACTGTATCTGAGACTATTTATATAACGTCTCTTGAAATGTTATCTTTTTTTCTCTCAAACACATGAACAGCATAAATAAGCCAGAACAATATCTGTTAAATAAACGCTTAATTGCATCGCTCGGTGTGGATTTCTAGACATAGAGTAAACAGAACTCCCACAATATTGGCTGTAATTAACCATGAAACGTTAATATGTATTTAGCTGGATTTTTCTGTGTATATGTCCGAGTGTGCGTACGTGCGCGAGAAAGTACATGTTTTGGTATGTTTTGATATATTTAATGTGTTAAGTGCAGACTTGCTCACATAAATCTTTTAAAGTAGTGTAGCAAATAGCAAAAAAACGCTCATTAAC
>CM017555.1:86481367-86586367 GCA_007844125.1 Sinonovacula constricta
GTTGAATGCATCTTTAATGTGCCTTAAGCCACAAAGAGTGAGTTATAAACCATGCAAACATTTGGGCAAATGAAATATTTTGTTGTCCAAAATATTCCAGCTTTTATCGTTTTCAGCAATGAAGTAAAAACAAATCCTTAAATTTTTTTAATAATTGTGCTTGTATTCTTATTACATCAATGTGACTCGTGAAGAACCACCAAACCATCAAAATTCATCAGGGGTATATTTTATTTTATTAATACACTAAGGCGGCACTTGTATCCTAGTATGATCAGTATAGCAATGTCCATCTATTTTGGTGAAGGTAGACCCGAGACATGAATCTGGGTAGTACCACTGGCACATACAGCTGCAGTTCAGCTGGAGGACCTTCTAAATTAAGTTCTTCGCCCTGACCAGAAATCAAACCCATACAGTAAAAAACTGCACAGTTTGGGGGAGTTTCTAGTTTACATCTTGACCACTTTTACACTGAAATATCTTAACATATTACATGTTTACACCATCTGGAACTCAAACCTACATGTGCTTTAGGTAGCCAATGTCAACCACCTTGTTAAAATTTTTAAATTTTGCCTGCTTTCTGCATTGCAATTTAAAACTATTTGTTCTGAGAAAAGGAACTGAAGTTATGAGAAAAGTTGTAATGATCCATTCTGTTTTACTGAGGGCTGTGACCGATCAATTTATAGGACTAGATGGCTAAATTTTCAATTAATCGAAAAGAGTTTTTCGATTTTTTTTTCCTATTGGTTAGTTTTTTGTTGTTGTTTTTTTTATAATTTTTTAAACAATGTTCAATACACGGTCTTGTATAATCTCACCTACTTTATATTATCCTCTGCCCCCGATGACCATGATCCACTTATTGCAAATAGGGTTTACCCCCTTGCCCTCCAGTAGCTCTCAAAAGAGTGAGAAAGTATGTTGTCATTTAATTCATCCTATGAGGGTTGTCACGTGTATTTCCTTTGATGGATATTGGACTTGGATCCGCAATGTCATCTCTGCATGAACAGATACTACAACCATTTACTCTTCTCTGTTCCTTTTTTCCTTGATTCGAAAAGTTAATTTCATTACCCATTAACGTTTTCTGTAGGTTTTCTAATCGAAATAATACCTATCACAGATTTGTTCTCACATTTATATTTGGCGTGCATGTGGATACGTTGGTCCTGTGTCTTTTCAATTTTTGTATATGTTGCAATGCTCATAGGACATTGTCTTATATATTTTTATTTTAGGTCAAATAGTCTTGACTAAAGATGCAACTTAAGATATCATATGCACTCTTGTGCGATAGACTGCATTTGGATGACTCATATGATCAATTTTGTATAAAATCAGAGGCATAAAGTCTACATCTTATTTAAGACATATTTTATGGTTGCCCTATGGATAGGCTACTAAGTACAGACTAACATACCATTTACGTTTTTATGTTCATCGTTAAAATTATATAATTAATATCTTTTGACCCTGTTTAGTGCATATCCCCTCCTTTGTTATACCTGTTATTTGCATGTCAAATAGAAAATGTTGAATTTCACATTTTATCGTACTTGATACAATGTTGATTTTTATCTTCTTTGGTACAGTTATTTGAAGTAAATTTGTACTTATTGTAATTCTGAAAGAATTTCAGGAGTATTTTAAATAATAATAGAATAATATACAAATAGGTAAATAAGAAAAGGTCCTATCAAAACTCCAACAGATATTTAAATTTTATCCATAAGTAGACAAAGGCAAACAAGGTAAATGCAAATGTGAAAAACAAACAAACACAGAGACGAGACATAACACACATAAAGAAAAACCATCAGTTACCGCTGTGGAATGGTCAGTCGGCAAACGAGCCAACTGGGGTGCTTAAACCTGGTTTGTGGAGCGCTCCAACCTCGCACTTCCTGAAGGTTTTTTCTAGCAAACAAACAGTGTAAATAACAACATCCCGTCAAAGTGAAACAACTAACAGTAAGCACCCGCATCGGGAGTTAAAACAAATACAATGAACTTATATACACACATTACGAAAAATAGCACGATTTAATATCGTAATTTTCTTACGAAAAGAGTGTTGCCACTTTTATTGGGTATGGTAAGTTTATCATTTGCAATAAGTATTTGGAACACATACACAACGTGCATTCAATAAAGAGTCCCTGCTTCTCCACTTAAAGAAAAGCTTTAGAGAAACCATTTATACGACACATTTAACAGCCAGAAAAATATGAATATTGCCTAACATGTATATCTGAGAATAAAGCAGCAAACAAGTTCCAGACAGAACGATATTTATTTTTATATTTGTAAAAAACAGAACCTATGAAGAATGAAAATATCTATAAAACTATGAAATCAACGCATGGGCGCTGTCAACGGTCTTCCATCATTTCTAACATGCATCTGATCCTTATTAATTTAAATCTACCCATAAGTTAAAATGATAATATGATGTCAAACATGTTGTTTAAACAAAAGGAAATCAATTAAAGGAGGTCTCTTTTGTTGTTTATTCCAAACGTCTGACCTTAAGCTATGGATGTCTAAAATCCTCGCAGCATTGATACTACATAAACACACAAATTCAATATAAACAGTAGACATTCGAATTACCTTTTCCCGTAATATTTGACGTTTTTCCTTTATAGTGTGTACTAAACATTTGAATTTATGTGTATTAATCTTGCTCTCCAGGTAAAAAAGGATAGTAAAATGTATTAAAAACATCTCTAGGCATGGACCAATATGCGACTTTGTAGCAGAACATTTACCATTAACAAAAGGACGGCATGCATATGTTATGCTGTATGTTTGTTCTTTTTAATCTTTACTAACTCTACCATGGAGACAAAATTGAAACTGTTAGCCCTATTTTCATCAGAAAATCTACATTGTGTATGGTAAATAAATTAAACAATATATTTCAGACAAAATCATAGTAGTCCTATTTTCATCGCATCTAAAGATATGTTTACTACGAAATAAATGACATCATTATTACCAGAAAGAAATCTCAAGATATGATGATACATGAGCCAAGTGATCGGAGCTTTCTGTAAACTGAATTTTGAATAAGATTCTTTATAATTCAAATCATACTGCAAATTAGTCAAATTTAATTAATTCTCTTTGGGTGCCAATTAAGTGCACGCCAGGGAAATTATAATGATAACAAATTTAACACAGACTATGTATCATCCAGAAACACATAAACACATAGACTAAATCTAAACAGGCCTGCTGCACTTAGTATGAGTAGGACTTCTATAAAATTATATGATAATTTGATTATTTTCATAGCCATAACATGCTTTGCTGAAGAAATGAAATTATTCAGCCCTTTCATGAACCTATGCTTATTGTTTGTGTCATGTTAAGTAATATTATCAATTTGAAATAGATTAATTGCAGCCTATAAATTATGTTGATATTAAATCTTCCTTTCACTGTATAAGAGTACCCTTTTCACGTTTTTAAAATAAAGAATAATTTTAGTCTTAATAACATCGTCTGTGTGAGTCACAGACATTGCATTCAGCATTTGTAGCATTTCAACCAAACGCTATAGTTTTAGTAAATAGTAAATTATTATTATTTAAATAAACACATTTAACATTAAAGGCTAACACTATCATTTAACGGTTTATAGTTCTACGAAAAACACATCAAGATCATCTTGAGGAAATTGGTGGTTGTGCATTTATATATATAATATATATACTTTACATGTAGACGTCCCCAAACTGGGGCTCCTACCCATGCGTTTAGGAGTTAACGAGTTACAGCTGGGTGACTCTAAGAAGTGTACTTTGGATTCTCCTTTTGTTATTATGCTAAACCAAGAGTCTGGCAACGGCATGTTAAACAAATGGAAAATAAGCACAAGGATGGTGTCCTCTATTATCATGAGATTACTCTCCCAATTAGTTTTGCCTAATTGTGATATGATAAAAAACATCGAAAAGCCTTCCTATTTCTGTCTTCCTTCATGAAAATATTAATCGAAGTTTATCACATAGCAACTAAATATCAACAGAATCATAATGCCGTTTATGCAGTTTCCGCTTTGTTCAGTAAACACATAAACTGCCTGCATAAATCGATCTTCTAATGCTAGGTTACAACTGTTCAATCTGTAATAACTTGGTCTTCTTACAAAAAAATGTAAATTACAAGAAATTCAAGCTTATCGTAAGAGGGGTGTTATTTTATTAAATCTCTTTACTAGAGGCAACAAATCCTGGTTATATTAGTACTGTTTTTATTGTGAATAATGTGAAAACGAAATTTGAAGAAACGTATTATTGAAATATATATAAATTATAAGATTGCTACGCTGTAAGTTTTGGTCAAGATTTTTAAGATGATTTTGGTGCGCATTTCTTTCGCACATGATAACAAATTATGATCTTTTCTCATTAAATTGTAAAAATAATAACTTAAATAGTATTTAGGCGCTTAGAGGAATATTCAACATCAAGATTTTTATTTTACCTGTTGTTATTTTTTTTTAATCTAAGAAGCGCTACAGACAGCTAGGCGGTTTGAACATTAAGCATGTTCTGGTAAGCATTTGTTTTTGTTTTCTTTTATTAAAACCGTTAATGTCATGGAACTAAATAAGGAACTGGTTATATCTTGCTTTCCAGTGTCTTCGTTGTTCAATGATTTAAGAGAATTTTAAGATATCACAAATATAAATTATAATAATATTGTTCGGCTCTAGACCAAAACATTCTTCTAGTATCGATTTTTCTTTTATTTAAAGCTGTTACTTTTGTTGTTGTTTTTTGTTTGTTGTTGTTTTGTTGTTGTTATTGTTGTTTGGCTGTTGTTGTTGTTTCATATATATTAAACACTAACAGCTTAATGCTGCTTTTAAAGAATATGGGATAAGATGTGCTATTTTAACACTTGTGTAAATTAAAAGAGGATGTACAAATCTGAAACCAGGATCGCGACCTTTTCGTCCAATTTTTATTACTGTACATGTACTTTATTATCCGTCGGATTTTAATTATTCTAAGCTCTTTTTATGTTAAAACTTGATCAATTATGTTTTACGTGGTCAACACTTTTGACGCATGGCGACGTCAAAAAGAATGAAGCATTATTAAATCAATACATCGTCATTAAACGTCATTCTTAAATGACTGCTAGGCAAACACATATTGTCACATCAGATAAAAGATTTCAGATTCTTAATGGAAAACAGTTCTCAGTTATTAAATAGAAAATAAACAGAAAGGCTTGCCTTAGCATCACAAGGCCAACATACATAACAAAATTAATTCTTGCTTTATCTAAAAGCATGTACAAAGATTTATAAGTTGTAAATGGTCTGTTAATAAGAGTTTGGTTCAACAATGTGTATTGATGAATGCTTCTATATGCATGGTAAATTTGTCTTCAGAGTAGAATGTTTTGACATTTACAGATGAATGCAGATATGTGTCTGTACATTTGAAATCTAAATTGAATTTGTTTTCAGAATTCATTTGCATATCTTGATCAAAGACAAGATTTACGATTTTACTGTATCATGGCTTCGGTTTAACAACGTTGTATTCCAAAAGTTGTTCATCATCCTTCTGTGAATAACTAATTTCCATGGTTCTTGACACCAAATCTTAAAAGAATACATGTCAACATGAACATTTTCCGACAACAGTACATAATATAAACAAATTCAACAAAACAAATAAGAAAAATAAGCATGTATGTTACGTAGTAAACATGCTTGTCGATGTGAGTTAAAGCTAGATTCGTGCAAAAACGGACACACGTCTGATCAAAAGAAGTGTGTAGAAAAATTAACACTTACATGCATCTTAGCAACTGATCTCAATAAAAACAGAAAAGCGTTTGTTCAAATTATCAAACGGCGTTCAATTTATATTTTAATAGTAAAGTAAGTAACCTGAGCACAACATCTTGATCGGATTAAAAGTGAACTGGAAATAAGTTCGAACAATCGACGTTCACATGTTATTGTAAACCGTTAAAAGGCCATTTCATTTATGAATTCAAACAAGCCCTTTATTAATGTAAGGAATATTCAACAAGCAACAATTTCAAAACCTAAGAACAGCACTGTTAACAGGTAGGAATAAAAACTGCTTATCTTAAGTGGTTTGAAGTTGCTAAATTGATACCGTATATCCTTAGCGCAAGGTGGAACTAGTACACGAAGATATAACTCGTATTACTACACAACCATCCCAAAGGCATGTACTTGACCGGATACTGATAAATATAACAACAGCCCAGTGACAAATATCAGACACGTTCCGTAAGGGGCTTCAACGCGGACGCCAATGACACTAACTAACTTGAAGAAACCCATGCACCAGATAGTTTGTAAAGGGCGATTTGTAAAGTAAGGTGCCAATAAACAAACGTTTATTAACATCTCTCAAAATGTCCGACACACAACAGGTCATTCGGAACTATCGAAGACTTATGAAAGAAAACTGATGAAATTGCAAAGTTTATATGTCGCCTGTATATATAAGCATAAATGTATGCACTAAGCCGAGAAAAAGTAATAAGGGTATATTTGCAATACTCTTAAGAAATATGGCACACTAAAAAGTTATACATATAAATGTGTGCAGTTGTAATTATCATAAGATGGAGTTTGAATTGTATATGTTTAAAAATGTGTTTATTTTGTTTATTTTTCTTTCTATAATTTTACAAACACTTTTGTCCTTTTCTTCACAAAGTGTCCTTACACTAAAAGAAGCTTACGAAAAAAAGTAGAAAAAAGCAAAAATACGTCCATAATAATTTATTTACTATGTTGCTTTGATTGTATCAAATTTTAATCTAATGATGTATATTTTATACGATAAAAGTAAATAGTACAGCAAACAATAATAATTAGACACATAAAAAAAGCTAAAAACAATAGGTCTCTCATATGTTTAGAAAAATCAACAGTGTATTTATATTGATTATAATGTTATAAAACAAAAGTTCATTGACACTAATATTCAAAATTATCTAGGGGCAGTAAAAAAGCTCCATACGTTTACTTACCAACAATTGATTTAAAACAACCTTTAATTTTAAAAGATATTAAGATTAAATTATCGAATCTACATATAAAGTAGCAGTTTAGAGTTTCAACACATCAACTTAAAATAGAAAAGGGCAGATATAATAACACAAATAGAAATGAAAGAGTGTACAAAAACTGTAATTAAAATCAAACAGAAACAGAATATCTCTTATTAATTATATGTCTTAAATTTTCAATTACGTAACCTTTACTGAAAACAAGTATTATTATACTTGGCCATATAAGCAAAAGTGCGTTTCATTAATGAAAGTCAACTCAAAAGGAAATAAAAGGAACGATTTAAGATACATATATTTTGCTAATAAGATGAGATTGTGATATTTATTACATTTTACTTGCTCTTCAGATAATTGTATGCCCTTTGCCGTTTTGTCACTTTATTTGTGCATGCATTTTGTCTTGCTGTAAAACACCATGTGTTTAAAGTAATAAACTGTTGAAGTTAGAATTTAATACTTTCATTTGCAGCTGCAAATGTGTTGCACATTTTATCAAAACTTTCCTGAACAATTCACATATACAGTTCATTGTCAATCTTCGCATTGCCACTCTTAACAATTAATTTCCTTGGAAATTGAATTTGTAGACCGACCGGTCAGTTAACGGTCGATTAATCCTAACGAATAATCGTACAGTGCACTCCGGGGAAATTACAATAAGCACAAACTATTTTGGTTCTGCAAAGAAATAAACAACATCCACTACTGTCTCTATTTTGTTTTATGTATTTAACCGTATTATTTCCACATACCAACTACGACTATAATGTTGGATTTAAATCAATTAAAAAATAAAATCAGGTGTGTTCATTAGGACAGCTAAATGGGCATCCTTAATCCTTAAAAGAAATAAGTATTTTATATGTACGAGAGAGAGAGAGAGAGAGAGAGAGAGAGAGAGAGAGAGAGAGAGAGAGAGAGAGAGAGAGAGAGAGAGAGAGGGGGGAGAGAGAGAGAGAGAGAGAGAGAGAGAGAGAGAGAGAGAGAAGGAGAGAGAGAGAGATTGTTCATGGATTCGATAAACTGCTTCAAATATGCTACCAGCTAGACTAATCATGTGATGATTTTATTGGATTTATTTGTTTAAGCATTCTATTAACAGCTTCTCAATTTTCTTTTGCCTTTTTTCTTGTTCCATTCACTTATGTCATTCATGGATAATTCTCAATCCAACTTTAAAAAAATAGGAACGATGTGTATATTATACGAGTGTTTAGCGTAACTATTACTGCTTAAAATGAACTTGTCTTATAAAGCATCACCTGAGTTAGATGTTTGTTTACACGGAAAAGCTGATCTTTAGTAAGGAAATTTTGTCAATAATTGATTTTCTATTAAACATGCCTGTAAATCATGTTTACATTATCGAGGTGTTTTTCACAAAGCAAAAAAAGACATAACAAATATGATAAACACTTAAAGGGTGCTTGTCTAGTAACGAGCGGCGGTTTCCTGGAACACGAATAAAATAAGCTTTGAGTACAAACAATACCTTCGTCACAATATCTTCACAGTCTTGATTTTTATAGTTTTGGATCATAGATATTACTGAAAAGGGCAGTGTAGGTAAATTTCTAACCATTTACACTGTTATTATATAGAGTAAAGTTATAAATATATGTAATTTACTTCATCCGTGGTATGCATTATTGCCTACAAACGATTTCTATCATTTAGAATGAAATATTTTCTAATTGCATGAGATGTGTATATAACACTGTTTTAAGGACATAGTGGGAAGCGCAATCAAGTATAATGTACATACAATATGTCGATGCTTTTTCTTGCATGCCTTGTTATAACCAACGTTACCACTGCTGATCACGTGTGTCTAAGACAATTGACAAAAACACTTTGGTAGATGGAAATTGGTTATAACGGTGTATATTCTTGAACTCCACCAAAAGATATAAATATTTTCAGATATCTTGATACGGAACAACGATCGTTGGATGGATATTATTTATGACTGATATTTGGTTAACTAGACATGCGTCTATATGCATACGCCATGAGATATATTAGATATGTGCCTTGTGTAAATGTTTGTTTAACATATCGATGATAATTACGTTGCATTGTACCCAATGGGCATATTCCTAAATGAGTTGCGGGCTTTCCTTTAAATTATTATTTATTAAATAAAATAAAAGTAAAAACGATGCCACTGACTCTACATGCATGTACAATTTACTTATGTCGTCAATGTCACTTTTTATACTACTTTGTTCTTTTGGTTAAGCAAGAGTGTGTTTTAATAGAAGTACCTTGCTTATGAATCTACATTATTACACTATTTGTGAGACAACCTTCAAAAAGTCCGAGCAGAGTTTGTTCTGTCATTTTGACATTTAATTTCCTTGCCTGGTCCAACGGTAGCTCAAATTTTAATATTTGCGCTAATTCTCATAGGGCGGTTTTCTTATTTCCCTTTTCATCTTGTGTAATCGTGATAAAAATATTAAAAAGTCATAATGTTTGGGCAGCTAATTTAAAAAAAAATTATATTCCAATTATTTTAACTCTCCTACTAAATGAAATAAAGAAGCATGCAACATGTCATCTTGAAGAATCGCATTGACTTTGTGACTAAATCCATTTATCGTTAGTTGCTGCATCTTGTGCCAGCTTCACATCACAATCCATTTTTCCGCAGTCATTTATCACACTGATCCATCAAATCGTCATCAACGTGTTAACCTGTCTACATCAATCAGATTGCGTGTCATGTGGTTAAGCCTGACCTATTCTTATTCTCCTTTACGAGTATGTAATCGCAGTTTAAATGGGTTCTTCAAAGCAGCAAGCTGTGAATTTTATCGTATTCATGGTCCTAAATAGTACTGGTCTGTTATATTCATATTCACGTTTTAAATGTTAAGTCAACGTTGCCTGAGCAGAACTACCTTCGACCAACCTAGCTGGTTTTACACAAGCATTATCTTTCTACTTTTATTAGTTTTCACACAATTATTTACATAATGAATGTTTAGTTCTTTGCGACTATATTATTGTAAACTCAATAAAAAGCATGCAATGCATCCCACCGTTTTATACAAGACACTTTACTTTCCAGGATGTAAATTTAATATTTTCACAATCAAGTACAATTTTTCTTTGTCCAATAACATACTGCTTGCTGTTTTATAGTAAAACACTTGCAACATTCGGATCTTTGCTGTCCAAATATATGAGCACTTCTTGGCGATTTGTGGCAGTACAATTTATCGAATAAGTTGGGTGGCTGCTTAATATAATTTTGAGTGCATATACTCCCATTGTTAATTCTTAACAATAAAGGTTCAACAAATATGAATCGAAACGATCAAAAGCGTTTTGAATCGAAACAAGAAAAGTGACAAAAATGGAAAGACTGTTGTGAAATGTCTTTTATTGTGTTTTCATGAAAAAACATTTGAAACGTATTATCGATTATCAACACCACTGTAATTTTTATTACTGTTTTTTAAATTATTTTTTTTATATTTCTGAGCTTACCTATATTCGAAATTGAATCTTTATGTTGCCTGGAATACATTAAGATATTTTCTAGTAACCTTTCTTACTGCAAATTTAGACATGATGTTAAAACCCCTTAGACGTTAATCAGGTCCATTGTAGGACACCATCAGTAAATTGTGCAAGTTACGTAGCAACTTTTCACTGACATTGATATTATGCAAATATGTCATTTCTTTTAGCTTAAAGTGTACATATTGGTAATTTAGCTCAAATAGAACGACCTGTTGGATCATTGTTTTGCTGCGGAGCCACATGCCTTTCTCTCTTTACTCAGATATAAGTGTGTAAAGCATACCAAGTAGCTCCTTCAAGTCAATGAAGGACAAAGCGTTAGCCCAGTAAAGCACATGCAACACTTTATTCTGATATTTCTTAAATAACGTGTTTCAGTTAAATTGCATATAGAAAGTATTTAAAACTTAGATACATAAAGATAAGGTTAAGCTTTGTGATTGTTTTACATGCTTCGAATATTCATGAGTATTGTCAGTAACGGTATTAGGCTGTTCAGATTAATGAATCTTCAAAGTTGTTCATATATTTATGTTTTTGTTCAGTTTCACTCTCAATCCATCTTAAGAAAGATAGGATTTTCTAAGCGCTCAACCAATATCATTTGTCATATGCATGTAAGAGATGCATATAAGTTAAGTTATACCATACGTTAGATATAGAAAAAATAAAATGTTTCTTTGTTTTTCAGAAAATACCTTAACCTTTTACGATGATCTCAATATTTTCTGATAATTTATTAAACTGACTAAATACTTAAACTAACACATTATCCTACAATTAAATCCAAACGCAAAGTAGTTTTACACCACTTTTCTCCTTAACCGATCCAATTAACAATTGTTCTGTAGAAGTTATTCAGTAATTAAGATGTACATAACACATTTGAATAATAGGGCCATTTAAGCTAGGAAAGGTGTGAGTAATGCTTTAGTCATTATTGTTGTGCATGTATGACGAACATAAGCCACACCATAATTTACTAAAATGTTTAACAGTATTACCATTTTATGTATTATAAGCATGTTTCGTACTTTTTTTTTCATTATTTCTGCGTTTGTTATTGTAATTATTTTCATTCAAATAAAAGCATAATTATTCTTATTCTTATTATTCTTATTATTCTTATCATTCTTATTGTTCTTCTTCTTCTTCTTCTTCTTCTTCTTCTTCTTCTTCTTCTTCTTCTTCTTATTATTATTATTATTATTATTATTATTATTATTATTGATTTTGATTTGGATTTTGATTACTTTGCTCTCAACGTGTTTGAATTTTGACGTTTCTATTTTTATTTGCAATTCTCATTAAAAGAGAGGGAAAGGAAGAGAAAACGAGAGAAAAAAGAGATTAGAAGAACGTAGGCGTTTGAAAAGATTCTCCATTCTTAAGATGAATTTCAAGTGTTAAATGAATACATGCTTGAATAATAATCTGGCTTGCTTGGCTAATCTCACGTGATTCTGTAGTAAAGTAACATCATCCAGCATATATTGGGAACTTTAGACATTGTATGTCATGTGATGTTTAAAGTTCAAAGTGGTAAGACTTTTGCATATATACAAAGGGTATAAAAACTAAAGGCTTCTGTCCGATATCCGCTTTGTCAATCTCTTTAACACACGTAATAAGAAAGCACAGCAAAAAGAATATTGATACATTTACTGTTAGACCATTTATTTACATTTCTAGTTAATGCTGTTAAAATATTAATTGAGATATGTCGTGTTAAAGCATATTATTAGTGTAAATAACCTTTTTGCTTTGTCTATAAACTCGATACATAATCTTCGTTTCTTCTAGAAATAGGCTTATTGCGTGCCAAACTGCAATATGTTGCTCATGCTATTAGATTTGTGTTATAAACAAGGAATCGGTAATATATATAGCTTTAAAATTTTGTTTGCCTAGTATTCATTTGCCTATACAGCATTCTATTCTACCACATACATTCTTATATACTTGTCTAGTCTATTTACGTTAAAATGGAAGTTTAATTTTTAAAACATTGCACTTCATTCTAACTGAAGTTGAAAATAATTTTGATTGTTAAACATTGTATTTGCTTTTTTAATTAATAAATAAAAAATAGAATTGGGTGTATATCACGACAATAATTTATTTATTTTTACTTCTCATATGAAATATAGAGAGAATTTTATTTAACAGGAAAAAATTGTATATATTATTTTAAATAAAAAAGGAAATAATTTGCAAACCAAACATCGTTATTTACCACTTTGCATGTTAATTGTGTAATAAGTCAAACTAGTCTTTCAATGTGCACTATATGCTACATTAACTTTAAATAGAAGTAAATCTACTTCATTTGTAATACAGTAGGGTTATATTCACAGATCTGTGTGATAGACTTTCGTTGCCAAAAACGTCCAACAAATTTGAATCTATGAAATGGAATGTATGTATAATATATGTGTTTTATCGGGCAATATTATGGCCACAAGTACAGCTCCTTACATGTTAAACATCACACCTTTTTGAAATGAAAATATATACTTTACTCTAAATTTGCCTATTTCATTTGATTCTTTGTCCTACGTAGAACGTTCTACTTCAAAGAGCTATGTTGGATTGTTTTCCATATATATATATGTTATTATACAAAGTGAATAAAACTGAAATAAATTGTATCCGTCCAACTACTTGATTTAAAAGTATGTCTTTAGTGCACATCAGAGAATTTAACACATTTACATGTTATTATATCGTATATTATTTCTGATCATTAAAGTATGTGTTATGCGATGATTAACTTAACTGAAAACAATAGAAACAGCTAAAACTACATGGGATAAAAGAAAAAGCTTAAGGTCATTATTAATAATCTACGATCGATTTGTAGTTAGTATACTATAATCATATACTTCCTGGAAACACCATAATGGCGGAGCATGTTCTATGTACATGAGGCGAATGGTGTTTCCATCTAGTAAACGATAAATTTGTTTTAATATCTTTATTATTTTAAGCAAAAATAATTGTGTTAACAGGAACTTTGGATAGCAAATATACATAATATATACATATTTATCAGTTAATACAAGTCGTGAACAAACCTACCGAAAAAAAATGACCCCGATTTCTCTCAGGATCGACATCGTTGTCCCTTTTTGACTGAAGTATAGTGGTTTTGTGTTTGGATGATTTGGGAGAAGTAACTGGTAAGGAAACATATATTTACTCAAACACGTTTATGATTCAGCGCATCATGATCATATATCTCTTCACGTTATTGATAAGTATAGAATATCTTCAATATATCATTACCCCGTAATTTTCCGAATAATATACTTGCTTTTTTATGAAACCAACGAAAATACTTAAAAAGTGAACAGAAGTCGCTCTATATAAAGTATATAAGAACTAAGATCTGGCAAAATCAAATTTAAGAATTAAACTGTTCTGTCATATACATCGTTCAAGCAACTCGTACCTGTTCAAAGAGCTTTCCTCTACATATAAGCAGTGCACGCGGGTAAGCGTTTTATGGGCGTGAGAACTTTTATGGGTGGTGTGGGGTCTTTTTTCTAGCCTGCGGTGTTCCGGTGGATAACCCAGACATAATTCTGCGGTCCTCCTACACTCATAATTAGCTTACTATCGCCACAGGTCATAATAGTGTAGGTATATATGAAGTTTACATTTGTATATATGTATATATAGCTCCACTGTCATTTTCTATAAGTGTTATATAAATAAACAAAAGGCGCCCAGGTACAGGTGAACTCTTGGAGTTATCAAAGATAGTATGTTGTATTGGTAAAATGTTTGTTATTTGTATGCTAAATTGCTCTTTTTGATTAAACTACGAATTATTGATATTTTATTTCTTCTAAAATAATTTATATTTATTATTATGTAAATGTGAAGACCACGATTGTCATGTCTGCATGATTTGAGAAACTGAAATTTTGTCTTTAATGCATTTTGCATATTTTAAAGAGAACTGTGAAGAAAATATTAGTTTCATTAATTTGATTTGATAAAGGGGGTTGTGGGCTTCATGTGAAGTACATGCATATGAAATTATGGGTTTAGTTACTGCCATTACATCGTTTAGTAAATTTTAGCCAAAGCTAAAGATAGGACAACATCTGACACTTCCTTTAACGAAATGCGTGTTACATGAACTAATCATAATAATGGAGCGGCTTTATTCAAACAGTTGGCTTACGCAGTAGCATGCCGGTTGACATCTCAAACCTGCATACCACTTGTTTACTTACGTAAACGCGTCGAATACACAAAGCGACGTGAGCCGCATGCCCTGCCTTTTAGAATAACACATGACAGACAAAAATGCTGAATTATTGTAGCAGATCGTTTAAACACATAAAACACAGTACAAAATGAAAGCTATGAAAAAACAGCCATTATCTACCTATTTCTTTTTGAAATATGGTTTATGTATATCATATGTTTTCATGTCATTGATTTTATACTGATAGATATTTATTAATAGTTTTGATGTGTGTAAGGTGTTTTATGATGCCCTTAACGGCTTTGATACCTTAATTAGCCCAATAATGTGTCTGGCACCTGTTGTACATGTATAGGACGGCTCCAGCTGTTTGAAGGCAGTCGGTTTTAATCGTGTCACATGACCTGTCAACAACGATTAACAAATGGTGTAAGTTAAATGGTGTGAATTTAAGTCCTACATGTACCAACAGTTCAAAGTAGAAGCAGAATGAAACTCATCTTTTTCACGATTTTTAAGTTTAAATTTTGTTTGATTATGTGAAGTTTAATATTCATAAATAATAGAAAAGTGTTCAATGCAAGCAATTTTCATAAGGCAGAATCATTATGAGATTTTACTCTCTGTATTTATACAGTAATCTAATACAATAAAATTCAGCATATTATAATATGCATTCACTTACAGATGTAAGTATTTTGTGGATTGAAAGTTAAATTACTTCTCGTAGAATAAAGGCTGAAATTTAAGTAAGAAAATAAAAGTACACCATTAAAATATTTGAAACATAATTGCATGTTAGAATAGCTCAGTATTAACATTAGAAGCATGTATTTCCCCATGATCGTTTGAAATGTGAGATGGCTTATCATGCATTATTATGGATAATAGTATCATTCCGACATTAGATATGCCATCTTTAAGTGGGGTAAGATTACAACCCTGATCAGATCACACAACCAACATTTTTAATTTACAATGTTACAAAACTGGATGAAAGTTCAAAAGTTGATACCGCATAATGTTACCGTCATCAGACCACATCGAGTTGGAAGAATCCTGCAGCGTAATCAGTCCGAAATTATTGTTTGTTACCCTTGGGAATTGCACTGTTTCGACTCGGGTTGGAAAATTTAGCTTTGCATAAATGATTGTCACAGCGTAAAGTTTGAGTTTGTATAATATTAACTTGTTTGAAGGAAAATGGACTTTGCTAGACGACTGTACAAGGGTCGAAAATACTCTACTTTTGCAGTTAGTCAAATGGTTCGAAAAGCTTAACTAGACCTTCTCAAAAATTTTCTTAAATCTCCGTATTCAAAAGTTTATATGCGATACACAATCTGGCATTAGCTTTTATGATTTGTAATTTGAATGCATGCCTTCCGTGTCCTCGTCTGAAAGAATGTTCCGAATAGTGTTTATCTATTGAATATTTAAGTAGCTTGTAGTTTACGAAATAAACAACATCAACAATTTATATAGATGTATTTGAAAAATGTATTAATAAATTCTAGATTAAGTTAAAAAAAACACTTTGTAATGAAGCAATATAAAAAAAAACGGATATCACTTTAACATTTCAAATTTTAAAGTTTAATGTAACATTTACTGACTTAACAATTTTCTATGAAGCCTCTTGTGTGTGGTGAGAAATGCGTTTAACATATTTAGCATACATATGTGCATGCGTGCGTGCGTGCTCGCCCGTGTCGTGCGTTTATGCGTCTGTTTGTGTTTGTGTCTGTGTCTGTGTGTGTCTGCATGTGCTGTTATGTACAGTAGTACACCAGGTTACGCTAGTCAGGTTAACGGGTTGTTTATCGTTGTAGTATTTATGACGTATTTCGCTTGACGTAGTATTCGCATAACAGCTAGAAAGAAAAGGATCATGCTAGAAAATCATTTGTTTATTTTTTACTGAATTTCGTGAATGTTCTGGTGACTTCTGCGTTCTATAAATTCTTTGGGTGGGTCTATATAAGGGCTTGTTAGCCAATTGAAGTTAAAGTTTGGACATAATTATAGTTTGGAATTACTTGCAGCTTCTATATTAAACATTTCTGTGTAAAAACTTACGTGAACTTATTATATTCTACAGTGATATAAATATCAAAGTGTTGAATTTGGAATTATATCATTTACATTCGTGTATTGTTCTACCTTTGGATTATTTCATCTGTACGTATCTACGAAGACATTCTACATTTCTGTACATCTCTTCAGGATTATTCGACGTATGATTATTAGTTGGACTACTAAAGGGACACCTTCTAAAGGGACCAACTGTAAGCTAACATTTATTTTGCATTCTCAAATTTTGTATGATATATCTGTTATTATTTTGTTACGCCATAGATTTAATCGTTTAATAAAATGAAACAATTTTGAACTAGTTTGTTGTTGGCTTAATTTTTCTATTACACCATTTCGTCGTTTAATGAACGAGTCATTTTATAAATAAATCTTAAATAGCGACACCGGTCATAACAGTGTGTTTGTGTCTGTGTGTGTGTCTGAGTATGTTTGTATCGGTGTATGTCAAACACAAGACAGACAACGTTCATAGTTGCAGATGAAAAAATACATATTATACCTTTTTTTAAGCGTTCCTTAATATTGGGAATATGAATGTACTGCAATAGACCGTTCCAAAAGCATCGATAGGGCCTGTTTACATAAACCGGCTTATCCAATCAATGTAAGTATAAATCACGTGTTATTTGGTTGACCTACTTCATACAAAATATATGTGCATTTTCTTAATACCATGTGTGAGCATTTCACAGGCGTGATCTAAAACTGAAAAAAATAATAGAGAGAGGATTTAGGTACAATTCGCGGAACAGTCCATTCGTTGAATGTGTAGACATTTCTCTACTCCGCGATTTACTCCTCATCAAGAAATGTACCATTTCATTGATTAATATTTTGTGAAATGTGATATTTCTAAGTAAAATAATTTATTGTCGCATAAAGCTTGCATAAAAATGAATCCCATGTACGAGGAATGATATAAAAATGCGCATGTTCTTCCTTTCAATTTCGTACGTTTCTTATATCAAAGGAAATATGTAATTAGCGAGTGGAATTTTTTAATCATGAGCAAACAAATCTATAGTGAAATCGGACAATTAGGTGAGAAATCACAAGCCCTACAAACTATTCACTAGGGGCTATCTGGGACACGTAAACTACAATCCTATGATACCGGCAACACCATGCTGACATGTCGGTCACGAATGAAAAATAAAAGCCTTAAAGCTTTATTGGAATCCGCACTGAAGCTCGGCGCTCCTTGCATAAAGTGCGTTAAAAATTTGTCATTCGGCTGTTGTTGTAGTTATGAGACCACTACGCGACGGTATTCGGACAATACTATTTCGTAAAAACGGCCAAGGTGTTTATAGCGGTTATTAGGCGTTACCAATGACACATTGTTGTACAAGTTCAATGTCGCTTAAGTCCGTTTCATAAAAAGTTTTATTTCATTTTAAATAAAACGGTTAAGGCATTAGATTGTATGAAATGGCATGTGTATGCCGACTGTTCAATAATATTTTCAGCTTACTTTAAATCAAATTACAAACTGATGTTGTGCGTCAGGTTACATAGTTTATTTGTAAAATCCTGATTTGGACGCTCTTTGATTCTTTGCAACAAATCTGTTCGCGTTTACTCGTAGCAATGTCTGGCTTATAATGTTTTATTTACCTTGCTGGTAATCTCTGCTTAAATGGTGTGGTCAGACAGCCAATGCGCAGTAAATGCGTTTGTTGCTGTTCCCAACCCGTACGTTACTGTCTCGTATGTGTGTCAAAGAAAAGAAAAAAGAAGAAGGAAAGACGCTGTCTAAAACACTTAGTAACCACCGGAGTGGTATTGTAAAAATACCCGTTACCTGTAGAAGCTTGAACTCGTATTAGGGCATGGTTTATTAGAGCCAAACACTAAGTACCAAATACATTTTTTTCACTGCACTTAATGTTTATCTTTAGCGCAAATAATGATAACGATACTGGAAAATAATGTAAAGCAACAATACTTTTTTGCCATATTTTCACTCTAATTTGTCTACAACATTGGAGCATAATATCCCAAAATATATCAATATGCGTCGTCTGTCTTCTAACGTAAAGTCCATGCGTACTTTTAGTGATGGCCGTATACTTGACTTACATAAAAGGTCAGAAGCTTACAATGACGGCCAGATTTAAGCTACATGTATTTTCTATATATATCGCCAGTAATCTAAGAATAAATATAAGCTGGATATTGACATATTCATATTAATTTAAAACAGTATTTAGGTAAAACACATATCAGTTTGTCACACGTAATGTTTTATATCGATTAGATAATTAACAGTACTTTTGTTAATTTATTTTCCTATGTCCACTTTTTCAATTTACATTGCTAAAATAAATTCTGATCATTGGACATTGAATTTTGTAATTATGTCTATATTGCTGTTTTTGATAAAATATATTTAATATTTTACGCAGATATGTTATTATTATAATGAAACATTCTTGACAAGCGAATAATTCTATAACACAATTCAAGCGATCTTCATGCAGTAAGAGCCATTGTATGGTGTTCTAAGTATATGAAGTTTTGGGAATAAACTAAAACTGACTTCGAGCTTCAATTTATTGTTGAAACTGTCTTTTCTTCCAATTAAAGCGCCGTCTTTCTTGTCTTCATTAAACACATTGATAGATTCGTGTGCGTATCATAATTACTTGATCTCATTTTATTTCCTCTTTACAGAGATTAGATACAAGATATTATACAAAAGTTGTGAATATTAACAGATCATGGAGAAAAACAATAGTGAACACATCCAGCAAATATATATGAAGTAAACACACACACACACACACACACACACACACACACACACACACACACACACACACACACACACACACACACACACACACACACACACACACACACACACACACACACACACACACACACACACACACACACACACACACACACACACACACACACACACACACACACACACACACACACACACACACACACACACACACCTTAATTATTAAATAACTTAAATGACGATTGAAATCAGACTCAATTAAATGTAAGATTAGAGTATGAAGGAAAGGGAAAATATGTTCAAAGGAGAGTTGAGATTGAGTGGAAGTAACAGTGATATGTTCTGGGGTGTTGTGCGAAAGACAACATTTACATGTAGAATAGACAAGAAATAACTGTACAGTTGGAAGACAATTATTTACATGTAAATGTCTCAATCTGAGACTAAAGTTCATAGTAAGTGTCTTAAGGTATATCTCACATCCGAGTAAACTTGTCGAAAAGAAACACATGTAAGTTATGATGTGATGTACACATTTAACATGTTTTACTTAATAAACTGATTACATGAGTACAACCGATATGAGGAAGTGTGATAAAATACCATATTGAATGATGGAACTATTTCGATGTAAACTTTTTTTATATAAAATGTTTAATGTACTTTGTTAATAGCAATTATTTTATTTGCAAATGAGCTTATTATCACTTTTTTTTAAAAACAGTTACTTTGAAAATAAATAAGAAAATAACAAATAAGGTGTAAGCATATGATACACAAGCGTTTTGACAAGTTGGTATTTCGTAAGTATAGCAGGGGCATTATTATTTATCATAAATTCCTTGCGTTCTCGTTGTCAGAATGGCATGACATAAATTTATTAGGCTATACATCGACTATGAATGTTCAAGAAGTTTTCATAAAAAATACTATTTTTTTCAGAAAAGTGTGTGTGTTGTCGCATATAATAGCAGATAATAGTCTTGTCATTTCATCACAATTATCAGATAGATATTGCAACACACACTGTACAAAGAGCTCTCATATTCTTTCTTTGTTAGCTTCTCTATTTTTCAAACATCCGACACTTGAACATAACATGTGTGTATTTATCTGATAGTGTGTGATAACACAGTGAGCAGACAATGGTCGTGCTGCTGTTTTTATCACATGTCAATAGCACTAATGAAGTATGGTCACATATAACATCACTTTTCGAGTATTCAGTTGACCACAGTATTGATGGCACTATGAAGGAATGCGCGTTTTGAAAGATTGTAAAATCTTCGTCGCTTCGAAGTCGGTCGTTCCACAATGACGAAAAATGTTTCTTGATGGCTGTATCAACGTTATTTTCCATTATTTTTTGTTAGGAAAGTCGTTATGCTTTATGTAGATTTCTGTGTTTTAAGCAGTTTATATTGCTGTAGTATGGATATTACATCTGGTATGAATCCCGATCATTTTATATACTTTTGCTGCATAGAGCTGAAGTCAAAGTCAAGCACTGGTTTTACAGCTTTTGCTAGAAAATGCGTTAGCATGCTACACAGTCTTTTGTAGAAACATTAATTTTTGTTGGTAGATAAGAGCTTTAACTGGATACCACCCAAGCATCCGGTAGTTGTTACCATCGTTTCGCTGCAAAACGGATAAAACGTTCTGCTTCTGAAATATCTGTCTATGATAAGTTACTCCACAGTTCTGCTAAATAGAGTGTAATCGATAATATCAATTGTTTATTAGGTCAGCTACATATAACGCTAGTGGATTTATACCACCTTATTTATGAAACCATGTTAGAATGGAATATAATGATGCTTTTGCCTTTTTAATATGTGATTTAAGAGCTGATGTCGCCCTTGTAGACTGGTATGATTACTAACATGAAATAAAACGAATATAAGGATTCAATTTTATTATTTCTTCTTTTCTTAATATGTCATGCATACTTATGATATAGTTGAATAAAATATGTGGTGTTTACAACACGCTGGTTTAAAAATAAATATTCAAGATCCAATATGGTAACAGTACAAGATAATAGCCCAAATATCCAGAAATAAATTACTACAAATCATTTCCGGCATGAAAATTGGCGACACTTAGTTCCACACGATCATGTGAAATATGTAATTATATCAAATAATGTAATTTGTGAAGTAGAAAAAATATGCACAAATTGTCATAAGGCAACCAATTATTTCGAAGCTTGATATGCCAAAGTACATAACATTGATTGCATGAAGAGTCATGAAAATGCCCGTATTACAAATGCATATTTGAACGTTCCAGCAGCAACTAAATGTTAACGGATGGTTTAGACGATAAAGTAACGTCCAAAATGTAATGCATAATTTGTTCGTATTTATGCAAATGAAGCCTTCAACATAAGGCCAGCTGCACCTTTAGGCACATATTCTGCATTCTTACTTTCTGCATCTACTAAACATATAGACAGTTTGCAACTCATGTAATTGTAAACTTGATGCAAGTGAAAAGATGAGCCCTGCTTCTGCTGAATAGGGTTACATCAAATGCTCTTATAGTTTGTAAGTTCCTTACAACTACTAGAGAGAGAGAGACAGAGAGAGAGACAGAGAGAGACAGAGAGAGACAGAGAGATACAGAGAGACAGAAAGACAGACAGACAGACAGACAGACATAGACAGAGAGAGACAGAGAGACAGAGACGAAAACCACACTAAGCAGCTATATACATGTAGTCTATCAATACTTTTGACCAATGACAATATATAATAAATTGCTGGCATTCATAATATTATTCTAATATATTTTTGTATAATAAAAATGAATGTTATAATGGTTTTGAGACTGGTTATTAAAGAAACCGTGGTCCAACCTCTTAAATCGTAGTGATGTTCAGCGATTTGATTGTACATGTACATATGTCATCAAAGGTCCGTAATTTGTATTTTTCTATGTTGAAGTCTGACATGAATAAATTATGCAATGATTAACAAATTTAAATGAACACTTGTCATTCGTTATTGATTACGCCCAATCAGGCCTCTGTAATTTTTAAACGACAAATGCTTCCGCCTTTGATGATTTGGCAAGTAATTCAAAGCGTTTCGGTGGTTTAATTGTAAATGTGAAAGGCAGATAGACCAACTGTCTGTACTTATCGTTCAATTTCGTAGAACTTGAAGACTAATCAGTACGTCGGAAGGCTGTGTGTGTCCGTCGTAGCTGCCAAGAGAACTCCTTTGTAAACTGAATGCAAACATGTATGACAATTATCAAGAAATATCTCAATTTCGCTCCATTTATTATTATTACGAAAACATCAGTAGTTTGAACATTCTATATTCGATTGTAATATTATTAGGGGACTCTGAATACTACTCTTGAATGTCCAAGAGGAAAGGATATTCATTTTCATACGAGTTATTTGGGCTTTAGGCTTAACATAAACAAAGTTAAGAAATAACAAAAGTATATCTTATATGTAATTTCAACTGCAACAATATATAACAGAGCCATAAAATTCACAGTTCAGTCATCGTTGATTATGAATACAAATTTAAATGCTAGAACAATAAAGTCGATTTAGAAAATGATTAAAAGTGGGGTTTAAACTACTTAACGTATTGTAAATAAAAAAGATGTATAATAAAGGGGTATAATTATGCTTGTGCTAGCCATTGAAAAGGGAAAAATGACAAAAGACTTCATAAAGTGAAAGTAAAAAGGTCTTTCTTTGTATGATTGACCTTGTTGTGTGGCAGTGTAATTTACATTTACGATATTTTTTACAATGTTGGGATTTCAACAGGAGAAAGAAATATACTAAAACGTTTGCATAATTGGATAATTTGTGCTTAAAATGGGAAAGAAAATGCCGTGTGTCCATTTTACAACGCAAAAGTGTGCATAACGAATTATAAAATGACAGAATTAATATAATCAATAAAACGCATACTTAACACAGCACAACATGTAACAATAGCTGAGCTCAAATCCTATAAATAAGACCCTCTTGTTCATATATCTCCGAAAAAAATTAGTGCATAGTTACAAAAATATCATCAGACAAGTTCAATTGTCCTTGCAGTTATTTGACAGAAGATCTAAAAGAAATCAGCGTCGAATAAATCTATGTTGCAAAATCGGTCCATCACAGATCATTCAGAGAATCCGGGGTGTGAATTTAGTGTGACAAAATTGTGATCATTGTGCAATCACCGAGAAACATAAAACATAAAACATATTTAGTTAATATTATGAAAATTAGTTCTGCACAAAACTCACAAAAGAAGATCTTATGTCACTTGAAATAATATAATGAGTGTATAAGAATTTTCATCTGAAGTGCACTGACGATGGAAATGCTTCACTCTTTGACAGACTGAGGACCTCCGTCAAAGTTGCGAATTGAAGTGCTGATCACAGATATATCAGTCATTAAATGGGAATGGTATAACACATTTTTCTGACAAAATATGCGCCTGTTAAACAGATAAAAGGGTCTCCAAGCTGATAATTGATCGTACTGGTAAGAAATTCACGACATTTATCTTGTTTTAACCATTTGTTTTGTTTTAGACAACCTACATTCTCTTTGTCGCACCCTGTTAAGTTTTGTGGCGTGTCAATGCAGCTTATTCCTTTGCATGGTCACAGAAAAGGCAGCGAGCAATACAAAATATACCAATTAATCTTAAGGTAGTTTTGAACACTCTCATATGCACAGTTTAACCACATCAATACCAGCTACGACTGTTAAGTTTCAGAATAGCAAAGGTGAGCCACTTAACCTTATTCTATGTAGGTCAACCGGTTATAAATTCTGTAATCGAACAAGTTGCTCTCATAAAATAAATGGTAAAGTTTACGGTTATATTCAATTCTGTTCTTTATTCGGCATTTACATCAATGGCATTGCCAAAGATCATAGGACGACACATAAAATATTTTTACGCGAACGGTATGATATTAATAGTCAAGTTAAACTAAAGTACTAATTTCAATATTTTTATCCTTTTGTTTAAGCAATTTCAATTAAATTTGCTAAACTTGTAGCAATATTTCTTTCGTTCTTTTGCTGTTAAGTTTGATCACACCCGTCCAACTTATCCGCAAATTATTGTTAGGTTGACAACACGTCGCTAGGTATAAATGAAAACACATTGGGCCATGTCAGCAACATAGCAATGATCCAGTATCGTAAAATTGTCAAATAAAACCCATCTATAACGATTGCGGTCATTTTCTTAAATTTATAAAATATAAAGCAATAAAACGATAATTTGAATGATTAATAATCTATAATAATTTATAGAAATGAACTTTCAGCTCTAATTAAACGAAAAGTGTAGATTATGAAGAGCCCTAATAATAATTTAATAAACAACAATTGTTTTCTTATTCAAAGAAATGTTGCAAATTTGACGGTTTCTTCTGTATTATGATTTCCTTATTTTCGGTCAAACCCATTGACAATTTTCCTTCTTGACGACGGATGTTACTATGATCTAAACGACTCGTGATCTCTGATATGGTGATTGGTATTGGAATTGCCTCCCATCTTAGCAAAAAAAAATATAGTATTAGCCGGCATGATGTTTAATTTCATCGTAACGAAAGAACTAAACGGTTAATATAAACTGGCGCCGTTAATGCTTACTCGAGTTTAAATAAAATGTAATATTTCCTAAAAAGAGACGTAAGGACAAATGGTAATAGACATCAAATAATGTGAACCCCATTCTTGCAAATAGCCGTTATTCATCTTTATCTGTATCATTTGGTAGTTTGTATTACATTGTACTTCTTCGGAATCCCCTTTTAGTCTCATGTTGAAAACTGATACATTTATTGAGTGTCGTATAATTGTGTAACTTTAGATTATGTGAGATAGTTATAAAAAGTAAGATGTTTACCTTAAGAAGATGATATTTATTACTATATAATCATGTTCGGGAAATCTGAGTTTTAACGTAGGATTATTTTTAGTTTGATTAAGTTTAGTGTCCAAAAGAAAAATATGGGAAACATAGAAAATTTTAATACATTTATAAAGGAAATGGTTCAATCAAGTGGATATTCAAAGGAAAACTTAATTTATTGTAGCGCTGTTTTATACAATTTAGTCATCGACTTCTTCAGATTAAATTAAAAAATCAATTTCCGTAAAGCTTACATATGATTGCTAATGTCATTTTATTAGCGCGTTGGTTAAATGTAAAATCTCGCTAATACAAGCAAAAGCCTTTACTAGAAAATAAAAATGTAAACAATTTCATATGTCTTGTGTTATATGTTTCCAAGCAAAAGTACATTTTACTTATATTTTATTAATATAACATTAAAATTACCGCAAATTAATAAATAAATTAAGTCACCAAAATAATATATTTAGACAGTAAGTTTTAAATAAATTTCATAAGATATAATTACACAGACTACTGACTATATTTCCTTGAAAAGAAGTTAATAGTTCGTGTTCGTGTTTTATGCTACAACAATTATTTTTCTATATATTTGTATATATACGAAATTTCAATATGTTAACCAGTGAAAATATTAACGTAAAAACATGAAACTTTACCAACATGATTGGCTGGTTATCGTGAAAACTACAAAACAAGAATATCCCTCTTAAATATATATCTGTCAACATAACATTGAACACACCGTTGTGTGTTTTAGATTTACTTGTATACAGGACAATTTACATATGTCAATTGTTGTTGTCATCAATTTCTTAAACGAAAAAGAATTATATGCAATTGATTTATAGTTTTATATCAAGCATGCCAGTTTATACAAACATTTTCAAGACAAAAAACACCATACATTTGCCAAGCATTATGCGTCTTTAACAAATCTACCAATTTTGTAAACTTGAAGCAGCTAAAGATTTATGTTATCGACAACTGATTGCAAGTATCCTTCTGCCTCTGTCAATCACACTTCATAGAATCAAAACAGATTATGTGCTTTTATACGAGCCATTAAAAGGTAAAAGTACACGAGTTTAACATTCAGTAAACGTTTCAGAGAAATCATCAGATCTACAATTTAGAGAAAACAAAAGCATTTATACAAAATTGTTTTCTTCAAGGATAGGGATTCTAAATTAATCGTCTATTATAGTTCATTCGTTTGACAACAGACAGTAAGAAAATATCAAAGATTCTCCTTGAGCATTTTGTGTTGTTGTTTTTGTGATTTTCTCGCCTAACATGTCATTTTTCTTTTTTTCTCAAAAAAGGATTTAATAAAACGTGCATGGACCAAAACTCAGTGGAACACTTCTTAAATTTATATCAAAATGTATTATTACTAGACAAAGGAGCTTATACAAACAATTTTATGTAAAGGTTGCCAATCCACTAAAACGAGAACTTAATCACCTGTAATAATAATGAAAATAATAAGAAGAAGAATTTGTTAAATGCAAATTGTTTTTATCTAGACCAGATGGACAAGACCTGTATGATTGTGTCCGTTTTGTTATTCTCTTCAAATAACTTCTATGTTTAAGGTTGTCACTCCTACCAACGTTTAGCAAAAAAAAACTGTTTTGTTATTTCTTTACAAAAAAGCTAATGTCTGTTTCACCTAAGAGGCGAAAAGTTATGTTTAAGCATAAGATCATTTGAAACTGTTATGAAGAAGATAAAAAAAAAACGTATATGCAAAATACGTTGGTTTTAACGTCGATACGCTGTGTTGATAAGGCTGCGTTTTTAGTGCGTTTATGGTCACACACAGTCCCTATTACATGGTGGTGGTGGTTTGTAAGAAGAAAGGTTAATCTCGCGCTAAAATTATGATATCTCAACCCTCCGTTAACTTATTACATGTATAATGGACAGAAGTAGTGTCTCGTCCTCGTGGTGTGGGTCAGAAATGTTTATGTAAGAATGTATTTAAGATTCAGTTTTATAGAGATAACACACTATAACACAATGTAATTTTAGTGGAAAAGGAAAACAAGTTAGTATTTCCTAGTTCTGACAAGCGTTTATTGTGTATATTTTGATGCCTGTTGACGTACCATTCATACACAAACCAATCTCACTTCGCTATTGTCTTGTTTCTTGGAAAAAAAATCAACTACAAATCAGATTCATATAAAACATTATATGATTATGTTGTTAACGTTATGGGGGTGTTTGGGAATGACAAATAGAATGCTTAAAATCATAATTAATATTTGTCAAGATAAGGTTTTATGCACATTAATAAAAGAACGATTTTATATTCTAAACGCGTTGGCGTAGTACTAATTTCTACGCATGACGAACAGCGTTCGTGACAAGGCTCTATCAACTTTGGAACTTGACCTTGAAATACCTTTTGATGCAATGAGGGGTTTCCTTCTTTAATATTCTAAAAGTATTTAGAGTTTTTTCATCATCCCACAAAGGCTTTAGCAGAAAGCATCCATGCCGTCCCGCCGTCATGCTGTTAAAATGCTTTTATTGCAAAGTTCATATTTGATCATGGTCTTTTTGTAGCAAAACATTTTGTTTAATAATTGTTTTATGGCGTGTCTAACCAGGCATCGGAACATTACTCATTAACTGGAACACCTTTCGTGAGTACAATACAAAATTGATTGACAAAGATAGTTCACATCCAAATTAAGCAGAGAAGACAGCTTAAGAAATCTTGCAGGGCGCAAAAATTAAATTAAAGTAATTCAAGTAAATTTTAGTTTGGTTTGTTAAGGTATACATAAGTGTCATATGCGAACTGCAAATACAAGTCTATTAGAGTTCGTTGTATTACGATGTATCGCATTTCAGTTCAGTCACTTCTTAATATAATATTGTCATGCGATTCATATATAATAAATTGAAATCTTTGATATTTGTGCTATAATTAAACTCAAGGTATAGGGCTGTCTTTTTTCTGTTCGTTTAAAAACGTTTTTTGACAAGCCATTACTTTGAAAAATAATGATCTGCGATAAAAACGTTGTTTTGCATGAATTCCGTAATGCGATCAAAATCAGGATTTCAAAACTGTGTGTACACGTCAGATTATCAATGAAGATATAATTTATATTACATCTGTAAACAAACATTTATAATGTTTCATTTCAAGATGATTTAAAGGGTGTGTTTGTTTTCTTTTCGGAAATTCTTTGACACATGGCACGAGTCAACTGTGATTGGTACTAACTGTATACTTAAAACATTGCAATTTGTGCTTTTAAAGATATAATTACGCAATCTTAGTTGTACGCTACCATATAAACGTCTTATAGATAATACTTAGGTGGCTTAAAATACCTTTCTCGTACATTTGCTAGCAATTGACAGAATTGTCAGGACATCTAATTTATAAATGAATGCAATTTTTTATCAGCGCACCCATCGCTGTTTTGTGGTAAATAAAAGAAAGTTGAAAATAACCTGAAAAAATAGTAAATTGGTAAATAAGAAAAGGTCCTATCAAAATTTTCACAGATATTTAAATTTTATCTACCAGTAGACAGAGGCAAACAAGGTAAATGCAAATGTGACAAAACACAGGGACGAGACATAACACACATAAAGAAAAACCATCAGTTACCGCTTTGGAACGGTCACTCGGCAAAAACGGGTTTGTAAATACCTTTTTAATATTATATATGTAACCCTACACCGAAAATATGATACACATTTCCTTTAAAATAATACGACTTAGATACTGTGCCAAAAGTAACTGTTTACGTGTACAATATATGTTTTATAAAATAATGTCTTCCATCTTTGTCAAAGTAGTACCTGCTATGGGTCTATGTTTATACAGCCATGTACTGAAATTCCTTCAATCTCGACAGTATCTTTTAGATAACTTATAGGAACGCAGACAATTGTGCAGTTTTGCAAAATATTAGTTCATTTTAAAAACCACAGGCCCAGACATCTTGTTGTTTATAGTACATTAAAAACCAGACATAATGACATAATGGGAGCTAGGGAGTTTATCTACATCCTAGTTTGATTTGTCCAGCCAGTTTGTTAAATCTGTGGTGCATGGCTGCTGATGCGTTCTGACATTTTATATAAGACAAATGATCTGGGTTTTGTTTTTTTACTTTAGTGACAAAACATGACAAATCTTATTTACTTAGATTTGTATAAGCCGCAGCATGTAATTGAGGCATGAGTCATCAACATATACCGGTATGGAGCCAACACTCTCTTATGATCCGTAAGGGCTTGCTTGATTTTGTTTATATTAAATGGCCTAATTTTTATTCTTTTTTCTTTATTTCAATATTAAAAATATCAGCCAAATGACTTCTTTGCAATTGAGTTTGTTGCTGTTATATGTGAGGTTCAATGCATATTTTTAACTGTCCTCCAATCAGTTTTATCAGGTTATCTGTTGCATAATTATTATTGTAACACTTTATTTGGCATGTATAGATAAGTCCAGATCGTTACAATTTAATCTAGACACAACGTGTAGATAGGCTCGACTCATAACTCACTATTTATTCATTTAAGTTTATTATCGATAAATAACAACACAGTAATGTCCTAAATTAATATAATAATCAAGGATGAGGCAAAGTTACAAATATTCAACTTCATTAATCTTATGTATTACGTTAACGTTTTTCATTACACGGGTATTAAATTTATCCTTCATCATCTCGGACATTGTATATAGAAAGCCTTGTTTGATAACATTTGCTGTATTAAACACCATCCCGACGGACTACGTTTTCCACACTAGGTCAGCTATTATATCAGAAGGTATCTGCATATCTCATATACATGCTTGATTATCGTTGTCTGTAACCATCTATACCAGTTCATCAGAATTCTTCATTTTTTTGTGCTAACTTAAATCATTAAGATGCGAAGGAAGTTTTTAACAGAGGTTGTCGTTTCCTGGATGCTTTCTATAAACCGGTATGTGTGGGGAAATGTCAACAAAATAGAGCACTAGGCACACTTTTGCGATCTATAGGCTGCTGAAAATGCAGTTGAAAATTCTGTTGCCGTAGCTATTGAACTATCAGCTGGTGCTGTTTATGAAAATAATCTTGCTGATGCTATTGAACAGTCTGAATTCTGCAATGTAAGCAATAATGATGTGCACGAATTTATATAGAAAATAAGAACACTCCTAGAAACACATTCAGTTACATCATCAAATTTACAAGATGTTTGCCTATCAAGGGAGAAAGACGTCCAATGTTTGAGATAGCTGTTGAGCTCCTGGATGATTATCTTTTTTGTCCTTGAAGAGGAAATTTGGTACAGACTTTGTGTCTGTTACACGCCGGATCATTATAAGTAGTATAGAGCGGAAACTGAGTCGGCAAAAGTATCCATAAACCATCATGTCAGGAAATGCACAGCAGTTCTAATTGACTCGAGAAACCTACAATGAAAAAAAATAAAAACAGGTTCGTATTTATTAGGCTCATTTTTATTTTTGTTTATCTAAACTAAACATATGTTTATATTTTTTATAATTTTAAATGTGAAAAAAATAATGTATTAGCTTCTAAGAGTTGGCACATACAAATGAATATGACAATAACAATTTTTACGGTAATAAAATAGAGTTTGAGATATGGTTTTAATAGCAAAAAATGAAAATTTAGAGAATCCAAAGAAGAATACGTCTTGAAGAAACTTTTTTAATTATAAATTTCAGGGGCAAATGAAACCAGCCAGACGAACCACAACCTATAACGGATGCTGACATTGAAATCATGTAGCAGAAAGATATTAAAGGCGGCAACTCACCCACTTCACAGCAGATTACCATCTAGTTGAACAACACGTTAATTTCGGTCTAAGAGGAACAACATAGCAGTACAATCTTCGGTGAGAACTAATCAATCCAGTATCCTGAAAGATATTAGAACTAAGTACACCTTTAAGAAATAGGAATTGCAAAGAGTGCTAAAATTTATAATTTTTCATTATCATTTTTAATTTTTTTTTTTTATTTCTTTGTTTTAAACTGGATAATTATTTGTTAAATAAGATGCAGACATACAAGATGTTGTTTATCAAGCAAATCGCAATATTAAAAATAGTAAAATGAGTTTTTTTACATTATAAGGTGGGCAGTTACATACAGACAGCATCAGATGGAGCAGAATCTCTAAATTAAAAAATACAAATGAAGACAAGAACTAGGGAAATATTGGTGATGTATAGAGGGCTTCACCAAAAGTGTTTGCTACTCACACTGAGAAGTGTCCTGTTACCATCTATAAGATCTATGTTCAGAAACGACCACTAGGCTTGTCGAATGCAGGGGACTCTTTCTATCTCACCCGCACCACAAATTTTGTAGATTCTGCACACTGTTTTTGGTTTGTTGGGCAGCGTGTTTTTGTTAACAAACTAGGTCACATGATAAAACAATTGCAGACTTGTCGGGTGAAAGGCGAATCACAACCAGAAAGCACCTAGTCCAACAACTTCGCAGCAACAATTTTCATTCTACAGATATCATGGCTGCTACTTGTCGCAACAATGTACAATCGGTGATCAATTATTCGACAATTTCAGTTAAGCATGAGAAAAAATGTTCAGATCTAATAGCAAACTCTACATCTTCAACTGTACACAATCGTTATCCTGGCAGTGTTACACATTCCCAGCCCGAACAGCTGTTTCAGCCTAGTCCTACTGTTCTTCATCCACCTCCTCCACCTCCACAACAACTCATGCATAGTTAACAGCACGTGTTTAGCAAATTTTCTACGGCGCACATTTCCTCATTCGAAACTTATGTTCAAAATTAGTTAAGTAATGTTTATAACAGCGAAAAGCGAACAGCTGTCGAGACAAGTCGGGCTTTACCTTAAAATCGTTGCACATTGACATAAAGCCGAAAAGTCAATCAAAACGACCATTAATATAACTGAAACGACGTTATTTAAATTAAGGATATTATCTTTGCAAATCATGCAAAAAAGTTTGAATGTTAGATTATATTATATTCGGTTAAAGTTTGGGTCAGTTAATTACGTGTGTATTTCATGATAAACTCTTCGCGTCAGTTCGATTCGGTACAATTAGGTTTAGTTTGGTAGCAAGGACTCTAACCGTCGTTTTGTTTTATATGTTTGTGCTGAGGGTGTGTAATTGAATTACTTAATATCGATGTCATATATGTTAAAGAAATAAATATTGTATTTAACATACTTTTTGTTTATACAATTAAAGTAACAATTTTGGAATCAATTATTTGTTAGCTTTTTAGATCTTTTCTGTGTAACTTAATGACGCGGATGAATAAACTGATGACTAAAGTGCACAACAGAAACCTAGTATTCTCTATATAAAAGATTCATAAAAGACTTATTGCTTTATATATCTACAAATATTAATCATTTGTAATATAAGAACATGTATGTATATTTAAGATAACACACACAAACAAAAAATGGAAGTCTCTTGGAATAGACACAGACAGATGACACTAGTTTTATTACTTATTTGTCTGGGGTCTTAAAATTTCAATTTAACAGATGATGAAAAGGTATAAAAAAAGTCGGATGTTGTTAACGCCAGAGAACTTCAAATGAACCATATGGGAAATTAACAGCATATCACAAATAGACAGCAATACGAAAATTGCCAATTATGTGGTTGATGTTGTGGTGCTTCGCACTACAGTTGACGGTGTATGTATAAATACTCCGCCAAGGAGGATATTATTTAGCAACATGTTAAAAATAATTACAGTTTACATGTTTTTACATATAATTACAGCAATCGATGTTTGGAAATAAATATACCGACACAATATTTTATTCGGCTATTTTCAAACAACAAAATGTTTGGAAGTTGTTTTTCATCTAGTTAGAGGACTCATTTTTTCATGTGGTAGAGCGTCGGCTTGCGGATCGGGAGGTCGCGAGTTCGAACCCCGGCCGGGTCAAACCAAAGGCTTTAAAGTTGGTAGTAGTGGCTTCCCTCCTAACGCTCGGGGCTAAGGGGACAGCATTACGCCTGACTCGTCGGTGTCAGTATTATGGACCGGCCGGGTTCAGTCCCTGGGCACCTTATAAGTGCCCCTGTGCTATAATGAAAGAAATGTCGCTGCGCAGTATCGGCAAAAATGCCGGCTAATCCAAATCAAAATCCTAATCCATTTTTTCAGTTTATAAGTTTTTGTTTTTTTTTGAAATGATAAATCAATTTATATTTTGTATTTGAATTGTTTTAAATCGAGTCTTAACTGGTTAACTTGCAATGTTGTCAATAACTGATCGATTAGTAATTATGTCTACACTTTTTGTCTAAGACTGGATAACAGCTCGACTTAACATAGCCATAGCTCACCTAAAGAATATCGATTAATGAAATGCGAACACATAAGCTATTAATGTTATCCCGTGATTTATGATCTAAACATTGCTCGTTAGTTTCTTGCTGTGAAATTAAACTGAATTGGTAACTGCAGTACTTCTGTTAGCTATGACTGACCATCTTAAAAATAAAATCGACAGGCTGCAATGAAACAGTACACTAGCACCAGACAGAAAGTGTCAAACGAATTATGTTAGCAAGTTAAATTATATAATTAACTTAATAGCTGTTTCGAGTTTATTTTTCTTTATTGTATTGACAATATTTAAAATCGAAATAATACCATATTTCTTTTCTGAACACTATGTGGACATTATTTTTCGATGACGTCACTACTTTCGACATAACGTATAGAAAATATCAGCGCATGGACATTTTGTTTTCAAAGAGATCGTTTTTCTTTTCGTTACTTGCATTTGAGAAACTCGTCAGGAAGTGTGAGGTTAGAGCTCTGTAAAACCGGTTTAAGCACCCCAGTCGGTCCATAATGCCGACTGACCGTTCCAAGGCGGTAACTGTCGGGTTTGCTTTTTCCATTAAATGACTCATCACAAATTTGTTCTTACTTTTCGCTTGGCTTGCATGTGAAATACCTTTGTTCTGTGCCTTTTCGGAGTTTGGTATATGTTGCAATACTCATAGGACTTTGTCATATATTCTTAAAATATTGTTTAATAAAATTGTGTTCTTGACAAGGTCATTGGATTAAGTGGATTATGCATTTTTTATTAGATAACAATTTAGGATGAAGAAGCTACGACTAGGGTTAGCTTTGGAATGGTTATGAACAGAAATCTTACTGTTGTCCGAAACTTGGTGGCCTTCAATGTCTGCACACTGAAACTCGAGATTACTTTTTACCTTTTACCAAACTTATATACATTAATACTTTGAAGCTGAATTTACTAAATAGCTCCTAAACTGAAGACACATGAAACCATCATTTTCTTAAATATGAATTACAAATAGGAACACGGTTAATAAAGAACAAATTATATGTTTAAATATTGGTGTTTGTATTTTGGGTTTTACGGCACACCAACACTTGATAGGTCATACGGCGCTGAATACATTAAAGTTGAACAACAATAGAATATAACCAGGTTAAAACTAAAATACGTGAGTAAAAATAAAAATCTATCAGGTTAAAATGTGAATTATAAGTGAAAACATGTTAATATTGGTATTTTGATCGCTCTAGGCTTAACAATTTATTTTTAAAAGTATTATCCAAAATGGCGGTGAATGCTTTAGTTGACTTTTTCTATTTTCAAATTGAATTTATATTTTTCGTGAAGAAATATTACAACGTTCGTCCTTAAATTAATTGATAATCTAACGAAATCTGATTTGATTTTAATCGAAACTTATTCTTTCTTAAAAGCTGTTATTACAGCTTCCTTAATACTTTTTGAACTTAGCCAGTGGAGAAAATGTTCCTAAGTTTCAAAGCACAGATATTAAAGTAGATATGTGTCAAAGAGACAGTTACAAATAGAGCGTTAATTGAACATTAATTGTGTCTTAATTGAATATTTATGCTTTTACGTTTGTATGTCGGTTTTTTAAATACATGAACTAGAAAACATTGAGACATTTCTCGAATTTAACAAATAAGTTGTTCTTGAAACCTTGTGTAATTCGTAAATATTGCTTAATTGTTTTGAACGACAAAATAAATTAATTTATCATTCTTATAGGACCTGCCGTAACTTTTGAAATTTGACAAGGTGGCCCATTTAAGTATGTCAAATTGTGTCCACATCAAGTCATTTTCATAGTACAATGTCCAATTTATTTCATTAAAATTATATCAATCACTGTTTGCCTAGCATTTCGCAAATGGTAATATGGAAACGATTAAAAGTGCCCAACAATCTGAAATTGGTGTGTTGTGGCGTGTCAATGCAGCTTATTCCGTCGCATGGCCTGATGTTACTATCGAACATTTTACCAAGACAAGAAACTGCACAACGTGATTTACCAATATTATTTTCGGTAGTTTGGAACACTCTCAATGTGTCCTGTATATGCGCATCAACTGTTAACATTTGGGATGTCAAAGGTTAAGCAGTAATTCCGCGTAGGTTAACTGGTTATAAGGTCTGTAATCGCTTGATTGCTCTAAAATAATTGCACTTTAAAATAAAAGGTATAGTTTCCGGGACGTTTGTTTTATATTTAATTCTTTCTTCAGCATAAACGTAAATGGCATTGTAAAAGAATATGATGTCAATACATTTTACAAGAACGATATGATTTAAATAGCTATGGTAAATAGCAAATACAATATTTTTAATTTCATTTTTTCTGTCACAACAATTTCGTTAAGGCAATGTTTACTAAATTTGCAAGCCATATTTGCGATTGTTTTTGCATTAATAATTATAATTGGGCAAGTCAATTATGTATTTCCTCCTTATATATCTATTTCTCGAATAACCTTTTGTAGTGTTGACAATAGCTGCCGGGGTGCGATACTTCTCTCCATTGTACCAAACTGTGACAACACAGTCCATTGTCTCCACATCTCTCATCTCCGTCATTTGAAATTTTATTTGTCTAGCCTGCTTTGGGCACATGGAGAAAACAGTTGTCTGTTGTTAGCAGTGTTTGCAACAACAATCCAGTATTATAAAATTATCAAATAAATCCATTTATAGACATTCTACTGTTTCTGTAAAATATATTAAGGCATTAAAGCGTTAATGTGCATGATAATAAAAATAAATTTTCAGCCCTACCAAAACGAAACGTGTAAATTAGGAGGTGCCTAATTTAATAAGCAAAATGTTATCTACTTGTAAAGTGTTGTAAAGTGTTGTCTTATTCTAGGAAATTTTGCAAATTTGAAGATTTCTTCTCTATCATGATTTCCTAATTTACGGTTTAACCCATAGAATATTTTCCTTTTTGGTGACTTTCAACTAAAAGACACATGACCTCTGACCTCTGTGATTGGTATCAGCATTGCATTTTAGTAACCAACAGTATTAGTCGCCATGATGTTTGATTTATTCATAAACACAGAACCGTAAAGGTTAATATGAACTGGTGTCTTAATAATTATTCGAGTTCCAAGTAAAATAGACATAAATAATTTGAACTTTATTCCATCAAAAGGGCGTTCTTTTTATCTTTATCTCTTAGATTTAGTAGTTTCTATTACTTCTGCTCCTTTGCCTGGGTAAAGTTACATTTGAATTAGATATAACCACTACCGATGATAAATGTTGATATTGAATTCTGTTCTACAATGGAGATTTAAACGATGTCATATGTTATTATCTTATGTAGTCACTTTCACAAACTAATGTCATTTCTTTTAAATTTTGAATCCCTCGTTTTACGCTCTCGTTGAAAAATGATACATTTAATGAGAGTCGTAAATCTGTGTATATCCAGATTATGTTAGATAATTATACGAAACTGAGATATTTGCCTTAAGATGACGATATTTATTACTATAGTATCATGTTCGGAAAATTCTGATATTTAACGCAGAGATGATGTTGGTTTGGTTAAGTTTATCGTCAAAAGGCAACATGAGAGAACTTTGGACGTTTCAAAACATTTAGATGAAGATGATGTGGTTCAATCAAGTAGACAATACTTATATCTTCATGACAGTTTGAAATAAAAACTGCCATCCGAATTACTGTTGAACAGTGAGTATGGGTTGTTTTACAGTCTCTTCGAAAAAAAAGCTAAAGTTATTGTATTATTATCATTGTTTCGTACGGTTTGGTCATCGATCATTTCAGGCCAAATTAAATAAATCAATTCCCATCCCGCAGAAATAGCATTTGTGCAGTCATTTTATCAGCGAGGTGTTTTAATGTAATGTAAAATGTCGCTATGTTAAAAGGCTCACTAGGAATTGCCCAATGTAAACAATGGCATATGTCTTATGTAAATATATCCAGCATTAAATGTTTTTAAACATTTTACTTTTATTTTTTTTATGGTTACGTTATGTATTTCCAACAATCCTCAAATTAATAACGATATGCTTATGTAAAGAGAGACATCAATGGATTGTCTCCCCTGAATAATCCCTAAATGCAAGTAGGTCCTTCATTTGTTTTACTCGGTTTGTATGCTTGTGCTCTATGGGGTGGATGTTGACTTACCTGCCTTTCTTGTAATACCAAGGTGAACACCAACAAACACTTTCATTTTCTGTTTCAAATAACAACTATTTAAATGGATTTGAAGCTTATTTTTATGCAAAAGTAAGACATTTCACTGTTTTAATTGCAATATCTACAAAAGAAAAGGCGATGAAGTCCAAGAATTTCAACTAACAGGACCTACCTACTGTTTGAAATTCCCCGGATATTATCTAACAAGGGAGACAATTGCCATTTCACCAATGTACCCCATTATTCTACATCGCAATCGTTTTGGTTAACTTTCCCACCATCTCAAGCATAACCACTGACACGAACCCCAAGTTTATTACCGACGTCACCAAGACTACTATGATAAGGACGATACAGACAGCTTGGCATCCCGAAGAGGTTAATGCAGATACAGACAGAAGGATACACAAACATTTTGCCACCAATAATAAATATATTTAGACTGTAAGTCTTAAATAGATTTAGTTAGACATAATTTTACAGAACTGAAATATGTCACTTTTTAATTGATCACGCCGATGTGTATTTTGAATATGATTATCTCCTTATGTATAATTTAACAATTTGCATCAAGTAATTATTATTGTCATAAGTTTCCAAAAGGAAAAAAATATAACTGCTTAATATTTCTGTTTTCAAGCATGTCATTTTTTCGCAATTCTGGAAGCATGAAGCGCATTCAATTGCCAAACATTATATGTATTTAACAAATCAATGAGAGTTAACTTTGTAAACTTGAACCAGCCTAGAGATTTATATTTGGTGACAATTGATCGCAGGTATCCCTCTGCCTCAGCAAATCCCATTTCAGTAAATCAAAACAGATTTTATTTGCTGTCATACGAGCCAATAAAAGGAGAAAATACACGACTTTAACATTCATTACACGTTTCACAGAAATCATAAGATCTACAATATTTGGAGAAAAAAATACAGCTTGTTACTGGTTTATTGAAGAATAGAAATTTGAAATTATCCGCCTTGAATAAATGCAGAAAGCGATATAAAGGTTCTTCTTGAGCTTTGTGCGTTTTTTACTTCTTTCAAATGTCACAAAGTTACACGGATACCAATACGTCCATGTTTATAAACTGTCAAACGCCTATGTATTTATCCCCAATATTATGCCAGTTCTTGTTTAGCTCATGTTGTTTTATAATCAAAAACAGTAAAAAGACTTCGTTAAATTGTACCTTAAACTTAATAATGCAAAGAAACATGTTAATATAACTACAAACTATACTTTTTAAATCCCAACGATGTGAAATAACTTTTAAGCTAAATGCAATTGAAGTGTTTCAATGTACACATAAATTTGGTCCTGAGCGATTGTTACCAAAATGGTGAGGCACTTATCGTTGAGAAGGTACAAATGGTATACTTTACCTAACGAAGAACAAAGTGTACAGTGTTATCAGCAGACCTGTGTACACAGTGTGTGTGTGTGTGTAAGCGTGTGTCTGTGTGTGCAAGCGTGTGTGTGTGTGCGAGCGTGCGTGTGAGTGTACGTGTGTGTGTGACGTTTGTAAACTGACGCGTTTAGGAGAGTAAATTGATGCAATGGGTAACTTCTATAAATGTGCGGCACATTAATGTTCATCCGGGCTTGCCTACCGCTAGGCTGTCTTAGTTGGTGAAAAGTGAAATACGCTACACTGAAAAAAACTTAGTCTAAAATCATCCAACTCACTTCTTTTCACCTCACGCATAAATTCACAATTTTAAGACGCATTTGTAAAAGTCAAAGTCATATTTTCGTAAAAAAGTCTTTGATTTGAAATTAGCCTTGTCAATAAAAGTTAACGTCATTTGAGCATAAGCCTTAACATAAAATTCATAGTATGAAACTGATGTCTGTTTTATTAATCTACAATTACCATTATGAAGATTATATAGGGCAATTCCAGAAACAATAATAATAATAATAAAAAAAATAATGATGATGACACTTAGGAGGAGGAAGATGGGGATGATGATGATGATGATGATGATGATGATGATGATGATGATGATGATGATGCTGATGATTATTATTATTATTATTATTATTATTATTATTATTATTATTATTATTATTATTATTTTTATTATTGATGATGATGATGATGATCATCATTAACGTTAAGGCTATTTCACAATGTAGCGTTATTGTAAAGGAAAACAAATGAATAACTTTTAGTTCTGACAAGTGCTGTTTATTTTTTGTACAACTCGGATATTGTTGTCTGTTTTGTTTTACCGTTCATACATAAACCAATCTCTCTTTGGAATTATACGGTTTCGTGGCAAGACATTAGTTAAAAACATATCATCTAAAACATTGTGTTTTTTGTGTGTTCATCGCATTGTTTAGGTGTTTAGGAAAGGCCTAAAGAGTGTTTTAAAAATTAAATGAATATATTTGATCTCATATCTGTCAAGATGAAGTTGTTTGCACATTAATAAAAGAACGATTTTATATTCTAACCATGTTGGCGTGGTGTCTAGTTTCTACGTATGACGGACAGCGTTCGTGACTAGGCTCTATCAGCTGTGAAACTAGAACTAGAAATACCTTTAGATGCAATAATGAGTTTCCTACTTTCATAATCTGAAAGTATAAAGATGATTTATTATCTTACCAGAAAGGCTTAAGCGAAATAGCATCCACACAGTCATTTTGTTAAAATATTATCTATTTGCAGCAAAACCGGTTGTATAATATTTATATCATTTTGCAGCGTTTCTGTCACTTCGTACGATGTTTACGTACATTACATTAGCACACCACTCATTAACTAAAAGACCTTCCCATATTTGTTTTAAAAATAGCATAAGGATAATCTAACTACACTGCAGCGATACTCAAAAACGTATTGTGGTGTTGCATCTCATTCTAACAAAACGTCACTGTTTGTGAGAGGTCTAAATATGCTCTGAAGCGATATTCCGTGAGTATAATGCAGAATTGTTATTTTAAGCATCGTATAGATCACATCCAAATCGCATCCAAGTTAAGGAGAGAAGATAACTTAACCTATTTTCCGCACAAGCGTTAAAATTACTTCAAAAAACTTTTAGTTTGGCTCGGAAAGGTTTACAGTAGTGTATATAAAAAAAATACAAATACAAGTCTTAATGACTAGCTTTTTCATTTCAAGTTAGTCGCCACTAAACAAGGTCATATCTATCAAAATGATTCATGTGTAATACATTGGAAATCTTTTCTGATGATATTTGAGATATAATTATACAGACGTCATTAAGGCTGTCATTTATCTGTTCGTTTACAGATATTACTTGACAAGCTTTCACCGTTTGGAATAATGTGATTTATCATAAGGAATATGTCGTTTTTCAAACATTTCTTAATACAAGCAGAATTCTAATATCTTGTGTATGCATCAAATGATAAATGTAGAGATATATTTTGTAACTAACAGATAAGAACCCTAAACAGGCTTTAAAACGTTACATTTCAAGATGATCAAACATTTTCTGATTTCTTTCTGATTGTTTTATATATATATTTTGTGGTGGTGTTTATTGACGCATGACACGGGGAAATTCGTGATTCGGTACGTAATTGTATATTTGAAAAATAAAACGTTACAATAAATGCATTTATAAATATAGGTATGTAATCTTAGTTGTAGGCTACCTTATATGAAAGTTTACAATATATATTTTAGAAAAAAAACAACACAATTTTTAACCTTGGTCAAAGAAATATCTGTTATCTGTCTATGTGTTTGAACCTATGTACTTTATTTTCTTTAATCTTGACTGTTTTTTCTACAGGATAGGTTATCTGAACGCAGACAATTATGTACTTTCAGCCAAATATTATTGCATATTCACCTAGGCCCAGACAGCTTATTGTCTCTAGTACTTTAAAATTTCAATGTATGCATAATGGGAGATAGGGCTCTATCAATGTTTTCCTCACAGCTAATCTAGGACAAAATATACTTTAACTAAAGCCAAGTGCTAAAGAAAGAAAGAAAACCTATGATTCAGCCACATTTATGGTTAAATATCCCACTGGGTTCGGGGACTAATGAAAAGTGACTTCAAGACATGTACTTTACATATTTCTATTTTTATTGGTATATTTTACACTTTCAGGTAATGATCTCGCTTCCCCTACGAACGAAGATTAAGCATATTATGAGGGCTTATAATAACCATATCATAATTTAAGTAGATTTACTGGCAGGTCAGTTATATGTCCCTACAGCAATACGTGAAATAAAGATATTGAACTAAAACAAGTCTTAAGTCAAAGTGAAATTTAAATGAGTGGCACAAACAAGATTTATGTAAGTTAAGTTTATGTCTTTATTTATTTATGGAATTAGCACAATGTGCATACAAATGGGTATTATACATTTAATTTTACGACCGAATGCATGAACTTTTCAATCGCTTAGTCACACTTTTAATCGTTATCTGTATTCGTGCAGGTTATGCAAGTACACTCTCAATACCTTGATGTCCACATCATTTGCAAAAACACCTCGTTGAGTCATAACGCTGTTTGCACTTGTATGTGATCGTGTTCACTAAATTTACTGATGTTGCGATTGACTTAGAATGGAGTAGATCCACACTCTAGTTTTAGGTTTGATTTGTCAATCCATTTTAAAACGTGAAAGTACACGGTTAAGTTGTGATGCTTGGTTGCTGTGAAGTTTTGACAAAGTTTGTTATTATTATTAAATTATTTGTGATTGCTTACTTCGCAGGAAAGTTTAACAAACCGAATTAACTGCCACGTTTGCATGTAATCTGTATAAACATGCTTGTAATGTTCTCTTACGCTCCGAGCGCAGGTGTTGCTTGTTTTTGTTTCCTTTAAATGTCCAAAAATATATTATTTCCTTTTTTTTCTTCAAAACAAATGCAATTTTGCCTCCCTTCATCGGCATTTTAGCGGTTATATATGCTGTACAATGCATGTCTTTATTTCATACCTTTCCTCCAATTAGTTTTCTTTGGTTCTGTATAGTATTATAGCAATTAATTTGATATGCACTGACAGGTCAACACCGGTAAAATTTAATCAAGGTACAAATTGTAGTTTGACTCGATATATAATACTGTTTATTCAGTAAAGTTCATTATCCCGAAATAGAAACAATGAATGTCAAAAAGATTATATAAAGCAAGGATTGTGCAACTTAGGTCGTATGTATTACGCTAAACCTATTTATTACAAGAGTATTATCTTATTATAAAAGACTTATAAAAGGCAAATTGCTGTATCAATATGTGCAAAAATGTATCACATATAGGTGAAGAAACAAAAAAGTTTACATTTACCCCCACAAAGTAATATATGCAAGTCATTTTGAATAATAACAGACTGTTGAAACTAGTTTCATTATTTATTTGTCTGGGGTCGAAAAAATTCTTTAAAGCAGATGATGGACAGTTATAAAAAAAATGTTATCGATCAGTCGGGGATATTGTTAACGTCGCAGACATGTACTACGGGTAATATTGATAGGCATCTAATGAACCATATGGGAAATTAGTAGCATACCACAAATAGACAGCAGTACGGAAATTGCCAATTCTGTGCTTGATGCCATGGTGCATCGCAATACAATCATCGGTATATGTATAAACAATCTACCGAGGCGGTCATCACAAGGCAACCTGAAAAGATTAATTAAAGCAATCAACGTACGGAAATATATGTATTGACACGATACTTTATTCAGCTATTTAGCAAGAAATTAAACGTTGTATATATGTTTTTCATCTAGTTTGAGGAGTGCAATTTTCACGTTTATACTTTTTAATTTGCGTGAATAGTAAATCGATTTACATTTTGTATTTTTAAATTAAATTGTTTTAAAATAAGTTTTAAACTGGTTAATTTTTAATATAGTCAATAAATGATCGATCAGTATTTAAGTCTGGATAACTTCACTAAATCTAGTCGAAGCCAATTAAGTGTAACATCCAACCGAATATAGAATTATGACAAGTGAACAAATGTGCTGTTAATGTTATCTCAAATAGATGATTTATTACTATCTTAAAATGGTTCATTCGTCTCTGAAAGTAAATGCTGTATTGAGATCCTCTCAGTTATGACACACTATCGAAGAAATTGGAAAGGCTACAAAAACCAACGTATACCAACACCAGGAAGATGAAATGTAACTTATTGATTTTATCAAAACCTAGTTTAATTATATAATTTACATTATAATGTTTTGAGGTTGAGTTTCTTTAATTTTATTTTTAATATTTAAAATATTGTTATTTATCAAATTGTGTTTGTATCTACTGACGCCATATTTTTAAGTGCATTGGATTAACTGTCAATATCTTTATAAGATTTTGTAGGAAGAGCTAAGATTATGGTTAATCTTTAAAAAATATGAACACATCGTATTATTGTCAAAAACTTGGTCTCCTTCCAACCATGCAAACTAAGACAAGACAGGTTTTTGCGACTTTTTGTCATTCACGCACAGAAATTCCTATGAATGACACTATGTTGTTCTATAAACAACCGAAGAACGGCGCTTTCAAGCATTGCGTTTCGGTTATTGTTTAACTTTGGTGAATATCAGCAATAAATATAATTGTAGTTTAAAATGCTGCTACAATATTACCTGTCACTAGAAATTGTTAATGTTCCTTATGTGCAAGTGTGATTGTTAAACTTTAATTGCATTTTAAAACGATGCACTCTGTAAGAGTCAAATGTTACACTTTATTCTGGTGTCTGTATTCGGACGTTTTTCCAAACGCCAAATACAATTCGTCGTTCCATATACTTTTAATAAGAATATATGACAAAGTCCTATGAGCATTGCTACATATATGTCACAAAAGTCTTCAGTTCTTCAGGTGCTTTGATTTTTTTTACTCACCTTTGTAACGCTTGAGTGATTTTTGGCTGTGTTGGCCTAGAACAAGACATTACAGTGGTCAATACTCAGCTAGACTCTGGTGTGTACGGAAGAAGTACAGTGTATTGGCTTTGGAGAGGGGCATGCTTAGAGAAACATGATGTGCAGTGGTACTGAGAACATATTGTAAGTTTTTCCCACTCCCCTGTCCTTTTAAGGTTTATTAACGTGTTGATATATTGAGATTTTTTTTTCGCGTGGATTTTTTTGAAGTATTATTCATGTTTCCTATTTATTTTTTTATTCTGAAAGTCACAATGCTCCCTATCCCTTCCCGTTTTTCATTGTAGGTGGCTACGTTACATGTACCAGTGTGATGTGTGGTGCAGAGCTTTATATGCTAAGTCTAAAAGTTACATTTAGATGAACCAGTGTCCCTTGAATTTGTACTTTGTTGATTGCTGAGCCTTTGTGAGCTGTGTGGCAAGTAGTTCAGTGTTGCTGTGTGCCTGTGTGGCAAGCTGTGTGCCTGTGTGGCAAGTAATTCAGTGTTGCAGTGTGCCTGTGTGGCAAGCTGTGTGCCTGTGTGGCAATCGTTCCAGTGTGCGTCGTGTACCTGTGTGGTTTTGTGCTGTGTGCTGCTAGCTTTAATGCCTGTGGGGCAGTAAACAACGGGCCATTTGAAATGTGAGATGTCGTTTTCCTGTTTGATACGATGGACCTGAAGCATCTATACATATGAAGCGGTGTTTTTTGATAAGTCGACAAAGACATAATACCTATAGATGATTAATTACTTACTGTGTAAACATATGTGAATGTGAGAGAATGTGAGGGAGTGTTTTTGAAAATTGTCAAATCATTGTATCTTTTAAAAAATGTTTTAATGTATTGATATGTCATTATAAGTGACTGATAAGGAAAAGTCTGAGTATATATATTTGTAAAATAGCCTGTTGTTTTATATCTGTCAAAAGAACCGGAAATCACATTAGTAGGTTTCACTTATTAATTGTGACAAATGGGGGCTCGTCCGGGAATCCGCTTAAATAGTAGTGTTTTAATGGGATTGATTGCTTTATTAGGAGACGCTTAAATGGGATAGATTTAACTGGGATTGCTTTTTGGAAAGTGTTTTAAATTTTTGTTGTACTGAGTACTTACTATCACAGATATATGGTGTTGTTGTTATTTTAGAAAATTTGTTTGAATTTGTTTGTTTTATGTTTTGTTTTTCAAAAGTGTACTGTATATATTGTTTTTTTTAATCATGGAAAGGTTTGTGAATTTAGGAAAGGAGTTTGGCCTAAGTGGGAAAGAGTTGCTAGAGTTTGCAAGAGAGGAAAATGCGAGGGAAGAAGCAAAAGAAAGGGAGGATAGACATATAGAGCGAGAGATGAAGAAAATGCAATTAGACAAATCAATCAGAGAAAAGGAGTTAATGTTTGAGATGGAGAAGCTTAAGAAAAATGAAGTTGGTGTGAAAGTGCACGGGAGTGACGTGAAAGCAAAATTGCCCAAATTACCCCCTTTCAATGATAAGCAAGACAGTATGGATGCATATCTTAAACGTTTTGAGAGGTTTGCCAATACTGCAAAGTGGGATAAGAATGACTGGGCCACCCATCTTAGTGCACTTTTACAAGGAAAAGCATTAGATGTATACTCAAGGCTTTCAGTTACTGAGGCTTTGGATTATGACTATTTGAAAACTGCATTGTTAAAGAGGTTCCAACTTACTGAAGAAGGTTTCAGAAATAAGTTCAGAACTAGTAAGGCAGAAGTAGGGGAAACTCCTCATCAGTTTGTAACTCGTCTAGATGACTACTTGATGAGATGGGTTGAATTGGCATAGGTTGACCAAAAGTTTGATGGGTTAAAAGATTTGCTTTTTCGGGAACAGTTTATGCAGTCTCTCCAAAGCCCTTACAGGTATTCCTTAAAGAAAGGAAAGTATGTTCTGTTGGTGAAATGGCAGAGTTAGCTGAGCAATACCAAAGAGGCGCATGGTATACAAGGAAATACTCAAAGTAAATGCATTAACCAGAATGAGTATGTTGAAACCAGAAATCCTATGAATCAGAGAAGCCACGTTAACTCAAACGTAGATAGGTCAAGAGTTTGTTATATTTGTAGAGGAGGTAGTCATATAGCCAAAGAGTGTCCAAACAGATTTGGTCAGAAGAATAGAGTTGCAGCTGTAGGTATTGAATATGAGAGAGGTGGTAGGTTCATCAGTAGATCTGGTCAGATTGGTAGAGGAGGAAGAAGAGGATATAGAGGTAATAGAGGAAATAGAGGGAATCAGGGCAATCAAGATAGACCTTACACTGATGATAAGGTAGGATGTTTTGTCCAGCCGAAAGGTGATAGTCTGAGTTGTGATGAGGTTACTTCAAATTTTGGTGTAGATGAAAAGTTTCCTGTTATTTCGACAGCAAGTGACAGTAGGCATTTTAAATTAGACAATATGCCAGTTGCTGAAGGTTTTGTGAATGGCAATAAGGTTCAGGTCTTGCGAGATAGTGGATGCTCTACTGCTGTTGTCAGGAGAGACTTGGTTACAGTTGACCGTCTAACAGGGGAAAAGCAAACTGTAGTTTTGATAGATGGAACAGTAAGAAAGTTCCCCGTAGCCACAATATGTGTTGAAACCCCCTTCTATTCAGGTAAAATTGAAGCATTATGTGCTAAGTACCCTGTGTATGATCTGATTATTGGGAACATTGAAGGTGTAAAAGACAAAGGTGGTGCATCAGTGGGTGTAGAAAGGAATGAAGTTGTGACAGGAGTAGATTGTGATGTTGGAAATGCTGTGCAAACTAGAGCACAAAAAGCAAAAGAGAAAGTAGTTACTAAGGTGAAAGTTGTTGATCCAGTGTCTGGGGTGAGTTTTGAGGAGTTCAGGAAAGCACAAGAAGAGGATAGATCTTTAGATAAAGCTAGAGAAAAGGCTGGTAGTGGTGAGAAAGTTGAAAAGAAAGGTGGAGCAAAAGTTTGGTTTGGAAGTAGTAAGGGCATATTATACCGATATTTCCAGTCAAGCAAGGTTGAAGATAATAAGATGTTCAAGCAAGCATGTGTTCCAAGAGAATTTAGGGAAAAAGTGATGAAGGTTGCCCATGATTCTCTTATGGCTGGTCATTTGGGGATTAAAAAGACTTATGAAAATGTTCTGTACAACTTTTGGTGGCCTGGGTTGAATTCCGATGTTACAAGGTATTGTAGATCATGTGACATCTGTCAAAAGACGTTTCCCAAGGGTAAGGTACACAAGATTCCCATTGGTGAGATGCCAATCCTTGAAAGTCCTTTTACTAGGGTTGCAGTCGATATCATTGGACCAATTAATCCTCCATCAGAGAGAAATCACAGGTTTATTCTAACGATGGTTGATTATGCAACTCGGTATCCGGAAGCTGTTGCTTTGAAACAGATTACAACAGAGACTGTAGGTGAAGCTCTTTTAGAAATGTTCAGTAGAGTAGGTGTGCCTTCAGAGATATTATCAGATATGGGAAAACAGTTCACATCTGACTTAATGAAAGAAATTAACAGGCTTTTGTCAATTAAGCAATTGACCACTACCCCATATAACCCTGCCTGTAATGGCTTAGTTGAAAAGTTTAATGGGACATTAAAGAGTATGCTTAAAAAGATGTGTGCTGAAAAACCTAGAGACTGGGATAGGTATATTGCTCCTTTACTGTTTGCATATAGGGAGGCTCCTCAAGAGAGCACGAGATTTTCCCCGTTCGAATTACTGTATGGGAGGACAGTGAGAGGTCCTTTGCAAATTCTGAAAGAATTGTGGACAAAAGACATTGAGCCACCTGACACAAAACCACTTACGATACATTGTTGATCTGAGAAACAGGTTAGAAGATACACTAAAGGTTGCTCAGATAGAGTTGTCCAAGAGTCAGGTAAGATACAAGTCTTATGGAGACAAGAAAAGAAAGCCTAAGAGATTTGAAGATGGTGATAAAGTGTTAATTTTGTTACCAACTGACAGTAGCAAGTTGCTCATGCAGTAGAAAGGACCGTATGAGATTCTTGAAAGGGTGAATCCATATGATTATAGAGTGGAAGTTGGTGGAAAAGAAAAGGTTTACCATGCAAACCTGTTGAAAAAGTATGTAGAAAGAGATGGTGATAGTTGGTGCAGTGCAATGTATGCATAGTGATGAGAAAGGAGAAGATGTGTTGTGCGTAGCAGTAGTAGAAGATGAGGATAGTGTGATGGAAAGCGTGGAAAAGAATGAGCAATGCTCAAACAAGGAGAGGGAAGGAGAAAGAAGAGTACTGAAAATAGATTTGTTGCAGTTAAATGCCACTGAAGGCGTAGATGAGATAGTTATCAACTCAGATTTACCGGAGAGCAAGAGAAGTGAGTTGAGAGCATTGGTCGAAGAGTTCAGTGATGTTTTTACAGATATTCCTGGAACGACAGATCTAGTAGAACATGATATCAAACTCACAAGTGATATCCCCGTTAGGTCAAAAGCGTATCCAGTCCCAGGTGCTTTAAGAGAGTCTTTCAAAAAAGATTTAGAAAAGATGTTGCAAATGGGTGTCATAGAGCCGTGTGAATCTCCATATGCATCTCCAGTAGTCATTGTAAAGAAAAATAATGGATCAAATAGAGTTTGTATAGATTACAGAAAGCTAAATGCCATCACTGTTTTTAACTCAGAACCAATTGCCAATCCAGATTATATTTTTGATAAATTAGTTGATGCCAAGTTCATGTCTAAAATTGATCTAGCTAAAAGTTATTGGCAAATCAAAGTCAAAGAGAGCTGCAAACCTTACACAGCCTTTGTATGTTTTGAAGGATTGTTTATGTTCAACAAGTTGCCCTTTGGAATGGTAAATTCCGGTGCCACATTCTCTAAAATGAGGCGTAAGCTTCTTGATGGCTTAGATGGTATTGACAACTTTGTGGATGATGTTCTTGACTATTCAGACACTTGGGAGGATCATGTCAAAAGTCTAAAATTGTTGTTTCAGAGAATGAGGACTTCACACTTGACAGCCAGACCGTCAAAGTGCAAGTTAGGTTTTACAAGCATGGATTTTCTGGGTCATGTTGTTGGTAATGGTAAGATTCAGCCAAATCCTGAGAAAGTGAAATCGCTTACAGACTGTGACCGACCCTTGACAAAAACGCAAGTCAGCTCATTTCTCGGTTTAGTCGGCTATTATAGGAGGTTTATTCCCAACTTTAGCACTATTGCTGCTTGTTTGACAGACATGACAAAGAAAGGCTGTCCAAATAGAATTGTGTGGTCTGAGGAGGCAGAACATGCCTTCCGTACTTTGATTGGTTATTTAACCCGATCCCCAATTCTGGCTTTGCCAAATTGGTCATTGCAGTTTGTGTTGAGAACAGATGCATCAGATAGTGGTATAGGTTGCGTTCTTTTGCAGAGATATGGAGATAGGAATTTTCCAGTTGCTTATGCAAGTCGGAAGTTGTTGCTTAGAGAGACCAGGTATTCAACGATTGAAAAGGAAGGGTTAGCAATCGTATGGGGAATTCAAAAATTCCAGTGTTATCTCTATGGCAAGGAGTTTATTTTAGAGACCGATCATGCTCCACTTATTCACATGAATAAGGCCAAAGTGACCAATTCCAGAATCATGAGATGGGTTCTGGCTCTTCAGCCTTATAGGTTTACAATTCACTATATTAAGGGATCTGAAAATGTTGGTGCTGACTTTTTGAGTCGTTCGTAGAAGTTTCATAGCGGTTGAGTCAGTTGTAGATGTAGTGATACTAGAAGTGCCAGTAAAGTCAGTTGTAAATAGATGTAGTTTGTGAAGTGAATAATAGTCTACCTTTCACTTTTGTGTATTTTAATTGTAAAAGGAATCAAAGATTTTTTTTAACTTGAAAAGGGGGATGATGTCACAAAAGTCTTCAGTTCTTCAGGTGCTTTGATTTTTTTTTACTCACCTGTGTAACGCTTGAGTGATTTTTGGCTGTGTTGGCCTAGAACAAGACATTACAGTGGTCATTCCTCAGCTAGACTCTGGTGTGTACGGAAGAAGTACAGTGTATTGGCTTTGGAGAGGGGCATGCTTAGAGAGACATGATGTGCAGTGGTACTGAGAACATATTGTAAGTTTTTCCAACTCCCCTGTCCTTTTAAGGTTTATTAACGTGTTGATATATTGAGATATTTTTTTCGCGTGGATTTTTTTGAAGTATTATTCATGTTTCCTATTTATTTTTTTATTCTGAAAGTCACAATGCTCCCTATCCCTTCCCGTTTTTGATTGTAGGTGGCTACGTTACATGTACCAGTGTGGTGTGTGGTGCAGAGCTTTATATGCTAAGTCTAAAAGTTACATTTAGATGAACCAGTGTCCCTTGAATTTGTACTTTGTTGATTGCTGAGCCTTTGTGAGCTGTGTGGCAAGTAGTTCAATGTTGCTGTGTGCCTGTGTGGCAAGCTGTGTGCCTGTGTGGCAAGTAATTCAGTGTTGCAGTGTGCCTGTGTGGCAAGCTGTGTGCCTGTGTGGCAATCGTTCCAGTGTGCGTCGTGTACCTGTGTGGTTTTGTGCTGTGTGCTGCTAGCTTTAATGCCTGTGGGGCAGTAAACAACGGGCCATTTGAAATGTGAGATGTCGTTTTCCTGTTTGATACGATGGACCTGAAGCATCTATACATATGAAGCGGTGTTTTTTTGATAAGTCGACAAAGACATAATACCTATAGATGATAATTACTTACTGTGTAAACATATGTGAATGTGAGAGAATGTGAGAGAGTGTTTTTGAAAATTGTCAAATCATTGTATCTTTTAAAAAAATGTTTTAATGTATTGATATGTCATTATAAGTGACTGATAAGGAAAAGTCTGAGTATATATTTTTTGATTAAATATTGTAAATTTGTAAAATAGCCTGTTGTTTTATATCTGTCAAAAGAACCGGGAATCACATTAGTAGGTTTCACTTATTAATTGTGACAATATACTAGAATTTGAAAAAGGCACAGGACTAAGGCAACCGAAGGACATGCAAACCAAATGTAAAAGTAAGAACAAATCTGTGATTATTTATTTAACGTTACAAAAAGAGAAAACCTTGCTGTTACCGCCTTGAAAGGGTCAGTCGGCGAAAGGGACCGACTAGGGTGCTTATACCGGTTTTACAGAGCTTTAACCTCCCACTTCCTGAGGGGTTTCTCCTATGCAAGATGAACAGAAAACCAATCTATATTTGAATAAAAAGGCCCTGACGTTTTCTTTCCTACGTTATGACGAAAGTATTGAGGCCATTGAAAAATCCTGTCCACATAGTATTTAAAAACGAGAAGTATTATATCAATTAGAAAAAACGAGTTTTTCGTTGTAAATTAATTTAATTATTAGATAAATTTTTTAATCAAGAATGGCCAGAAAAGTGCAAATGGTTGTAGCATCCTGGTAATGTGAAGATAGAATTAAGGTATCAAGGTCTAATGTCCATCAAAGGTCATATAGTAACAATCCTTATAGGATAAATTAAACATAATTTATATTACATGTAGGGGTAGATATTTTACGACCGTCGCTCTGCACAAGTAACATTGATGTATTCATGGATAAGAATGTATGACAATTCGACGCATTGTTAATCATTTAGTAACAACAAGGTTTAGCTGTTTCTTGGTCGGTTTGTTGTTATGCAAAAATGTTCCATTATTAAATAGAAACTTGAAGGCAATCTTTGATGCTTTTTATCAATGCTTTCTTGTTCTTTAATATTTTGATTCTGACTTTTAACCAATAAAATTAATCTGGACATTAGAATAAACTATTTTAATGGACAACTTCTAAGTCAACATGAGTGCTCATTCATAAATTACAAATAAGAAAACGGTAACTGACGAATAAATAACACGTTAAAGTATTGTTGATAAAATCGCTCAAGGCTTAACAATTTCTCGTAAAATTTTATTTTCTAAAACGGCGACAGATGCTTTGGTTGATTTTTACTTTGAAATTTAATTAATATTTTTGTTGAGGAATATTACATCGTTCATACTAATTTAACAAAATTTTACTTCATTTAAATGAGCCAGAGGTAGTGGTAACGTTTTTGAAGTCATTTATCTTTATTGTCAACGAAATATTGTGTAGGCTTGACGACGGGATGTTTATGGATTTAACCTTGCACTTACTGACTGTGATAATTCAATAAATTAAACTTCTCCAGTAAGGTTTTTTATCGAAACACTTATCATAAAAAGTATATGTGTTGTTGAAAGAAGAAACACTTATCATGAAAAATGTATGTGTTGCTGAAAGAAGAAATTTATCATTTTCGGTACCTTCAAAGTATAATTGTACCGGATGACATTGATTGTGGTGAAGCATTACGGATGGTTTAGGTAGGTAGATCCACAGTTCTGGTTTATGAACAAGTCAAAATAAATAACACGTCAACATATAAGAAGAAAAAATATACTCTGAAGAAATTATTCTTATAATGGTTCTTATTTGTTTCTAAATCAAAACGCAGCTTTCGTTCGGGACCAACGAAAAACGAAATAGTGTCAGTAAATCAGGCAATAGCATTACATGTTTCTGCTACATGTGTCTGAATGACAATCTAGCTTCTCTTCTTGTTAGACACATGAAACATTAAATTGAAAACCAATATGGTAAATTTACTGAGTTTAGCTAAATACATAAAATTTATATCGATAAAACATTGATTGTCTTATCCTTGATAAATATAATTAGATGTACTGGTCGTGTCCTTAAACCATTGTATTGACAAAACATTAGCACTTTTCAAGAACCTTCAAATATCACAAAAAAGAAAACTTTCTAAAATAATTGTACAACTGGGCATTGCATGATAAATAGTTTCGTACAATGACCATACGAACATAATTGTTTTAGGTGTTAAATTATTCCTAGGTAGAACCAGTATGCAATAGGCAGGTACTAAGCACCTGGAGCACTGTGCAGTAGTAAATTGTAAACATAATGTAGACATAAGAAGGAAAAGACAACTCAGGTTCACTGCTTTGGCACCGTTATTTTATTAATGTGTTGTATTATTTTGAAATCATTCTATTCACTTTCAAATAAGAATTATTTATTACATGGCAAAGTCCTATGAGCATTGCAATATATATCAAAATTGAAAGGACACACGACAAAGGTATTAAGAAGCAGAGCAAAGACATAAACATTGGTGAGTGGTTGAGGTCTATTATTTTTTATTCTGGTAGAGAAATTTGAACAGTCTGACGCGTTGTCATGGTCTAATTATTGAAAGGAATATCCAAAAACAGAGAAATTGAAATAAGACATCTAGAAACTTTACATCTTTGAATAGATGTTTTTGCGATATTTTAAAGACAATGTATAATTGTATAACACCTGTTTCTCACATTATTATTGAAAGAAAGCGAAAAAGGGTCTGGTTTTTAAAATTCGTATACTCACTTTCAGGTATTAAAGAAGATATACGTTACACATACGATATTATGTTCATATTTATAGATTCAATAATAATCAAAGAAAAGAGACAATACAAATGGAACATTATGTGTTAATTATTATTTAAAATTTATCAATTGTTTTGTTTTAATGTCACAGACAAGTAAAAGAGTGTCACATTTCTCTTTTTTACAGTGAGATATTTTGACAATCTGTGTACAGTGCAAGGTTTTAAAATGTATAAGACGGACGAACAAATTGAATTAATTTACCAAGAAACCTCGCTCATAGGATCACATGTGAGTATTCCAAAATGTGACGAGGCAGTCCACTTAGTGATTAAGATAAAAGGGTGTCAAAATCAAATTATTTTCAAAGAATAACTGTCCAACTTATTTTATCAAGGAAATAGCATAACTTTTTGAAACAATATTTCCTAAGTGGTAATAAGAAACATTAAAAATCACCAAACATATTATTTGTGAAATTAAGTGTTTTTATCTTCCACCAAGCGCTTGCCTGAAATAACCGGTAATTACGCAAATTTGATGTTTGATTTGATGGAAATTGCTCTTATCCTAAGGCTCTATGTATTGGATAACCCCCTTGCCACAAAAGCAATTTATTAAAAACATTCATCGGCATTTAATTCAATGTTGCTTTTTACTCGTTTTACCGCCACAGTAAATGTTTATTACCATATAAATATTTTGATATTGGTAAATCATATGCACATTTCTAAGGGCAATACTTAGCAAAATAGTCATAGATCACCAAACCGAGATGCGAAAGGTTTTAAGTTGCATAACAAAGGGTATTTTTGAGAACCGATTTCAACCTAAGCATTGTCAATTATCCATACATTGACGGTGATTCTCTTCTTGCCACCTATCAATTTGATGGATCCCAAATTACAATGTTAGAACAGGTTTGTACTGAAGTAGAAAATTTCAATGCTACAAGCCAGTTTATAACTCCAAAATTGTTAAAATACTGCCATAGATTCCACAAATTAAGGAGAGCCTTTTAAAAATTATTTTACTGTCATGACTTTTTCGCTTCAAAATACAATAGCAGTGTGAAAAGACTTTTGCAAAAAGGTGTAAGGTATCCTGCACTTTTTGAAAATGTTTTATATAAGATCAATAGCCTCATTTGCTGATAATTACAAGCCGCGAACCAATCATTATACTGCATTGCTTTTTAAGTGACCCTTTTGCAGCCAAGAACTTGCTTTTAAAGTACATAATGATCGAACAGGTCGTTGAGACTACATATATACGATGATTTAAAGCCATAACTTGGTACCTGGTAGCGCAATCGGTAGAGCGTCGGCTCCAGGTACGGGAGGCCCCGGGTTCGATCCCGGGCCGCGACATACCAAAGTCGTTAAAAATGGTAGTGGTATAGCTCCCTTGCTAACGCTCAAGCAAATATAAGGGTAGTTCCACGACTGGTTGGCCCGGTGTCAGGATAATGTGACTGGGTGTGGTATCATGCCATGTGTTCACGGCATGCTATACACAGTGAAGGCAGCACTATATCTGCTTCAAGTGGACACCGTCTCCAGATAACTGAAATACTGTTGGTGGGACGATAAACCCAATAAACAAACAAACAAACATAACTTGGTCAGTCACTGTTGGAATGCTGTCTCATCTCTCTAGTCGTGTCCTATATACATGAGACAGCTTAGCGTCTCCATGCTCTTTAGATGAGAATGCACAGTAGGCATAACTTCCTTTGGGATTTTGTTTGTCTTTATTATATAATATGTCATTTGAGGATAAATCCTCGGCTTGCTATTACATAGCATTTAGATTTCATTACCTATAACCGCTTCACAGTACCACATTTTGTTTGGAATTATTTCTTCAATTCGGTTTCTTTTTTGCTCTTTACATTTTGCATTTTAATCTTTAGATATGGTGTCACTACATTATATTTTATGATATTTAAACTTTTTATGATTCGTCATCGATTGGACTGTTGTATTTCAAACTACTCTCTCGTTTGGAAACTTTTAACTTTTGTACTGACTGTACATATGTTTAGAGTTCATTAAAAATTAGAGTTTAAATTTGTTTGTATATGACATTCCATTTTCAGTTTTAACTTGAGATGCAGATGCTCACTTTGATAGGATATGTTTACTTACACTGTTTGTTTATGAGAAAACCCTTAAAGATATCAGATTCACAGTTTAAGCACCCCAATGAGTACTTTTGCAGACGGACCGTTCCAAGGCGATAACTGTTGTTAATAGGTAAATAAGACGCAGTCAAATTTAAACTGATAATGAAGAAAGTAAACCATTGTGCCATTATGGCTTTAAGTTATTGTGTTGAAGACAACATTACGCGACAATGTGGTAATACCGTCACAACTGTTCTAGAAGAGATCCCATCTTATGCCATCAGGACATCCATTGGTACAGGTTCATAACACGTGAGAACAGATCTTATGACACCAGGACATCCATTGCCCCAGGTTCATTACACGGGGGATCCGATCTTATGCCACCAGGACATCCATTGGTACAGGTACATAACACGGGATATGCGATCTTTTGACACCAGGACAGTAATTGTTACAGGTTCTTAACACAAAAAGCATTTTTTGTGTAATTACTTTGCAGGAAAAAGGACATTTTCTACATTTAAAATACCGAAAATCGTGTACATTCTTTGATCAAATACATGGTCTATAATAGCTAATAAATACTGCGATTTATATATTGTATGTATGTTTGTAAACAATGTTTAAGTAAAAGGCTCGTTTTTGTTTAAATATTTAAAGTATCGCTCAAAACAATGTAACATTCGTTATGTTCTTGTCTATATCAGCGCAATTTCATAATAAAAGTTTAGTCATTCGAGTGCCTTCAAAATTGTTCATTTCTTAATAGACTAGAAAGGTCAAACATATTTCGTCATTATGAATTATTTATACTTTGCCTTTGTAATGACTTATATTTTACAGAGTTTCAAATGCAAGCAAATTTCAATTAGAAACTATAGTCCCGATATTTCTCCATTCCTTATTTTTAATCGCAACGGCAATTCATGTTAGCATACTTATATATGTTAAATAAATTAATTGTGAATATTGTGCTCCACCAAAAAAAGAAGTAGTTAAATTAAAATTGCAAAGATAAAGCCTCAGTGGCGTGGTTCTTACTCTTTGAACTATTTAAAATAACATAATGTAGTAAACATAGAAAGTGTCATCACAGCCGGTTGCTATGAAACACATTAAATATGAACCAAAAGAAATTACATTTTTTAACTCGGATGCTCAGATAAACAATGTATCCATTTCGATTTTAAACTATAGTGATATTATGCAAATGATGTTAATTTACGAGATGTGATCGATTTTAAAATAAAAATCTCCGTATGGCACTGCCGATAGGATGTTAATATCATAAGAATGTGTTTTGCTGCATCGACAGAAAACTAAATATAATGCAGCATTTTTATGTTGTATAATTATCAAAAGAACAACAAAAAAGTAAAGTGTGTGCATGTTTGTCTCCTGTTCTTTGATTTTGCTGTTGTTGTTTGTTGTTCTCAAAGGTTGCAATGCAAAACAATACTGATAGCTACTTGTCATTCCTTTGCTTAAATAAAACACATTTTAAACCATCAATAGTCTCGTAGATCCTTACTATTGGAAACATTGTCTCATTGTCTCTTATTTCTATTATTTCGTGTTATGTATGTAACCTCTTTAAATTGGCTTTAATGTCTTCGGTTATCAATATCAATCATGTATCTGTTTTTAAATATAACAACAAATATTTCCTTAAAAGGAAAATCTGAAAAAGTCATTTCAAAATAACCCCATTTATTAAGCCAGCATTAGTCATGGGCACATACAAAAGTAATTGTGGAAATGTAAAGGTCAAATAAAAACAATGAGACCGAGACCACAAATTGATAGAAAATGGCTTAATTTACTACCTTATAATGGTAAGTTGGCAAATAGACAGTTCCAGCGTGGTAATTGTTAGGTATTCTTGATATTATTTAAGTATTCAGTGGTCAATTTACAACTGACAAGAAATAACTTAAATCAAGTTCTAATTTTTATGTTGTAATGCTTAAACGTACGTTTCGTGTTACTCAATAGAATAAACCCAGCTACATATAAACACAATGTGTTCAACTAACAAATAAGAAATATTATTAATTTACAAATTTGAAATTTCTCACGAAATATTATAATCATGAAAAACAGAATAATGGCAAACGAATCAACAGAAAAAATGCTCAAAGAAACTTTAATTAATCGAATTCACTTCAATTGCGTGACGGTTGGAATTATCGTCTGTCTAAAATATTTCAATATTTTGTAGCGTGTAACAGCCATCGGATAGTTGTTGTTAAATCCATGATAAAATGAGAACAATTAGAATAGTTGTGTCGGTAGAATTTGATCATACAACAAGTAGTTGTCTTTAATTGTTATTTGTTTTGTTGCTTTATTTTATCATTATTAACAACAGAGATACGCATGTATGTTTATATAAAGCATTAAAAAGTAGTTGTACTGTGATATACCTTATATTAGTGTAGACCTCTTAACTGTTTGTAATACTTTTAAAGTAAGTGTGTTTTTATTTCTATCGCCTTTAATACAAAAAGTGCACTAAAACAAATATCTTAATTGCAACAGTTTCCAATTTCACAAATACTTCTTTCATTTCAGTTGGCATTGCGTCACATTCCATTTGAAGTCTTTTTTTACATATGGCTTTATCTCCAATTATCTTGTTCGTCTTAAGTGGCATTATGCCAACACTGTAAATTTTTTTTGCAATTTATTACGTTTTGTCGAGAATAGAGAATATGTAGGCGTCCACACAGGTTTTCCATTATCTCACATAGAAATGTGTTATTTGTTTATTTCTTCTAGTGTGAAATGCGAAACTAAATTAGCTGTGTGTGCTTATAATTTCGTCGTTCAACAACTTGACCAACACTTCAATTACTTTACAACTATTATCAGTGAATCATCAGCTATCATAAACACTTGTGATGTGTTCCTTTTGCCTTTTCAAGCTATATATAGTACAAAAACCAGTACGTGAAGATATTGGCTAAGATGACAGCTACACCTTTAATGTGTCCATGATAGAAAATTAGTTTATAAAGCAATATTAAAATAACTTTTACGGTCCAAGACTTATTTGGTCGCTTTATTTAAAGCTATTCACATTACCTGTCTCAAAAGGATACACTGTTTAGAAAATTGACATGTTTAAACCGCATCTTGCCAAAATATACTTGATTTGCGTAAATATGTTTGCCGCATGTATTGCATATCATAACAATATTATTCTTAAACTAAACAAAGTTTAAAGAAAGTTCAAAGGAAATATACAAATGTTACTGTAAGAATAGAATTTTCACATACTATAAAATTTTAACTTACTCTACCCAAAGGCACACACACACACACAGACACACACACAGGCAGACAGACACACACACACACACACAGACACATGCACACAACCACACACACACATGGACAAGTAGTAACAAAACACTGAGACAATGCATTTCAGTTCACGCATAAACAAAAAACCAACTTAAACTTAAGTCGTCGCTATCATTTCAGGATAGTTAAAACTTGTAAATGTGTTATTTTTATATGACAGTCTTGCTAAGATGTTCTGTCCTCGATTTTGTTTGTTTGTTTGTTTATTTGTTTGTATGTTTTGTGTAAAATTAATCTGTTTTTATACTATCTTAAACTATAAGAAGTGCGAGAGTATTGGTTCGTTAATCTATATAAGCGTTGATTTATTTTGTCCATTTTGTCCATCGACTGTTCAAAATCAGTAAGTTAGGGTTTTCTTTATTTATGTACTGTCTTGGTCCAAAACTTGTGTCATGTTGTACACTAACCTAGCATGATGACAATTTCACAGTGGTATATGTGATATATTTTGGTTTTAATTCTAGTGTACTGTCAATTGTTTAAATTCTTCCAGTTTCCTTGCCGTTTTGCACGTTATTTAAACACGTTTTACATCTTGAGGGAAGTAGAAGTGATATTCACAAAAAAACAAAATTCAACCTACGTTAAATTTGAGATGTGTTTGCTTCCTGTCTTGACCTGAAAATTTGCTAAACACAGGGTGGATTCTTTAACGCTGTCTCATGTAGAGCTTAAAGTGAGTTTAAGAAATACAAAAGTACCTTGTTAATTTAGTAATTACCATTAATAATTCTTCTGCCCATCTTTTTTTTCGACATTTTTCCTTGTCCGAAGAAAATCTTGATAACTAAAGATTCACTTCAAACTTGATAAAAGAACAATCCGATGAAGGTAGAGTTGCTCAAGAACTGAAACTCTTCTTGGATATCTTTATCTTGATATATGGCAGTCTGATGGAATAGAAGCATAATTCACAAAACAAGTGAGTAACAGTTGTTTACGCTTACAAGCACATAACTTAGTCAATGTCTGACTTTTTCGTTCAAACCAGAAAGAAATCACAGTCTATAATCACTATACCACACTAACAATCCACTGGAATGTGACCGTCCATCAAAACCGGTCATACATAGGTAAATATTTGCTTGTATGCACTCGCATATCCCAAAGCGAGTGGATAAAAACTAGAATACGATGGTATGAACAGATTTTTTTCCAACTGTACCACTTCACGATAATATGGAGAAAGTTAAGGAGGGGCAGATGGGAATTACTGGACATAACTGGAGAACAGTTTTATAACGACAGCAATTGCTAAATTGTTGAGAAATTTGGCTTTCTGGTGTATCGGTTATTAACACTTCATGCCATACATAGTAAGTTTCTTCGCATTTAGTTTCGTGAGTAAAGCCCTTCCTGCAAAGGTGACAACACCGACACGGCGTCAACAAATATCAGGTAAGAAATGCTTGCATCGAATCGATTGCTCTGTAATTTTCCAAAAATGACAAAGCCTCACAAACTAGTGCCTTTCTATAAAATTGTATAAGACCCAGTTTCTACCCTTCATGATAGCTTGCTTAAGATACTATTTTATTGTGGACAATAGATGTGTTTCAAAGTAAAGAAATAACCTACATGTTTTATTTATTCACCAAAATATATGTAGCATGTGTACCTGAAGGCTAAAGCAATAATTGCCTGCATAGCAACAACCGTTTTCTAAAGTATATAACTCTACAAGCTGTAATAACGATAACTATATGCACAAGCAAGTTCAGTTGTAAAGAACACAAGTCGAAAGCATGTTTGTTCTGTCTTCTGTTTTGATTGGCATATCTTAATCTAGCCTCCAAAATATCACATTTATTATGAAATTGTTTGTGGATGGTTATCATATTCTCATTCTGTTTCTTTAGTGACATATTACCATTAAAGCAGATAATTAATCCGCAAAAAAATGATTTCCTACAATAGATCGAGCTGATAAATGCGACAATTGAAGTACTTAAGACGTTATTCTTTATGCTTTTCAAATGCAAAATCGGCCAAAAACTGTTTTATCAGAAAAAGATTGTAAAGATTGTAGTCCTCGATCTGATCTTTGTTTCAAGTGACTCATCCTTTCCTTACATACGTGTGCATTCCTTCTTCACTTTTTAAAGTTGCCTTTAACAGGTGGAAATCATTTTACCGATAAAATATATGCACAGGTAAATTTATAGTTGTAGTCATATGCTTTTTACCGATAGTCTTAGCAAGCCATGACCACATCTTGGTGATGTTGTAAGCATAAAAGCACGTGAGCTGTACATATTCAAATGATTGTTATGATATAATTTCACACTTCAAACCTGTATAGATTATACGAGCATCATTGTAATTTTCATTTGATTACTAGTGTCTGTCATTTGTGTCATTTATCGAAGAAACATTCAAAGATAATGTCAGTTTGATAAATGTTCATACTTTTCCAAAAAGTTAACAGTACACCCGCTGCGAATTCTAATAAAAGTGCATATTTTAAGTAGTGTGTAATATTTGAGGTTAGCATCAACAGGTCACATCCTATTAAATGAAAATCTGCTGCAGGGTGAAATCTGAAATTGTCATTAAACTGATCAAGACGTTTAATCCTTAGGGACTTCATTATTTAGCCAAAGGTCGCAGAATTAAAAGCCACTCAGCATTGCATTAAAGATTCGTTGTCTTGGAGTTTGAAACTGCATTAAATAACCGTTGAGAATATATTTTATTGGATGCTTTAGTGCTTTATAAGTGCATGCATTTTTCGTGTGTTCCTGTATTTATACGTAATCGTCTGATAAACTTAATGACTAAACAAGAATGCATGCAAATTCATGCAATTACTCCACTTTTGATTTTCTGATATGATCATTGAGAGAATCTAGTTATATAAGAGATTCTAAATGTCGAAATTTAATCAAAGTAGTAAAGGGTGTTAATGTAAAATGCATTCAGCAATAAAAGAGAAATAGTTTAAGGACTTTGCATACATCTCTATTGGTCCTATGAACTGTGCTAGAAATCTGTGGGCCTAGACGTTCATTAGTGTCTATAATAGTGCCTATGATATCCTATCATCTTGTGATTGTGCTTTCTGGCATCATTTACTCTTGGATACTTCAGTCAGGATTAAAACAAAAAAATCTGAACAGATATTTATAGGTGTATATATTTATCTATACAATATGGTTGTTTGCAAAAACCTTTTTACATGTACACGCAAACATAAGTGTTTATGTCTACTGATATGCCACTTATGTCTCACTGTAATCGATTAATTTTCTTGATTTACAGCTACAAATGCCAATTCGTTAATGTCAACTTTAAGAACACATTCACCCAAACACAACTAGAATACTTTTTTGCAGAAGACAATACGCATCTTTTTCATGTATGCCAATTCATTGATTTATCGTCAGTATAAAATATTGGTATTATTTCTAGCTCTCTTAGCCTAGCGAAATACATTTCAAAACCTTGAAAGAAATGGCATGTACGTATACATCAGTTTACCTATTGTTTTTATAGTTGGTCAATAACACATGCGTATCAAATTGTTTGTCAGCAAACCCACATATTTATAAATCGAGGTATAATTTTAACAGTTCATAGGAACCAACAGAGACGTATGCAAAGTCAGCATAAACATAAAATCGGTCTAAATGTATAAATACGAAACTACTTAAAAGTAAATTAGAACTGCAAAATATAATAAAATTTAACCTTGCACCAGGCATAGACACAACAATGTGTAACTCTAAAAAATGCAAAACAACTGCGACGAGACATTAAACAAAAAGCATAATCTAGCTTATTCTAAATTTCACGCATGAGAATTCGTCAAGATTAAACATAGTTAAAATTTGAAAAAAATGCAATATTGAAAGCATATTTGGCACTTGCTAGTCATATCGGTAACGTCAAAACCAATCTCTGTTAAGCATAAGTTGAACAAATGTAAGGACACTTTAGTCAGGATTCAAACAAAAAAAAATCTTAATAGATATTTATAGGGGCATATATTAATCTATACAATATGGTTGTTTGCAAAAACCTTTTTACATGTATACGCAAACATAAGTGTTTATGTGTACTTATATGCCACTTATGTCTCACTGTAATCGATTAATTTCCTTGATTTACAGCTACAAATGCCAATTCGTTAATGTTAACTTTAAGAACACATTCACCCAAATACAACTAGAATACTTTTTATTTGCAGAAGACAATATGCATCTTTTTCATGTATGCCAATTCGTTGATTGATCGTTAATATAAAATATTGGTATTATTTCTAGCTCTGTTAGCCTAGCGAAAAACATTTCAAAAACTTGAAAGAAATGGCATGTACGTATACATCAGTTTACCTATTGTTTTTATAGTGGGTCATTACCACATGCTTATCAAATTGTTTGTCAGCAAACCTACATATTTATGAATCGAGGTATAATTTTAATAGTCAGCATGAACATAAAATCGGTCTAAATGTATAAATACGAAATTTACTTAAAAGTAAATTAGAACTGCAAAATATAATAAAATTTAACCTTGCACCAGACATAGACACAACAACGAGTGACTGTAAAAGTGGCAAAACAACTGAGACGAGATATTAAACAAATAGCATAATTTAGCTTATTCTTAATTTCACGCATGAGAATTCGTCAAGATTAAACATAGTTAAAATAGAAAGAAATGCAATATTGAAAGCATATTTGGCACTTGCTAGTCATATCAGTAAGGTCACAACCAATCTCTGTTTAGCATAAGTTGAAAAAATGAAGAGGAATATTGTTCGGCCCTGGACCGAAACATTCTTTTAGTATCGATTTTTCTTTTATTTAAAGCTGTTACTTATGTTGTTTTATTTTGTTTGTTGTTGTTTTGTTGTTGTTGTTGTTGTTTGGCTGTTGTTGTTGTTTCATAGACTTTAAACACCAACACCTATATGCTGCTTTTAAAGAATATTGGATAAGATGTGCTATTTTATCACTTGTGTGAATTAAAAGAGGATGTGCAAATCTGAATCCAGGATCGCGACTTTTTCGTCCATTTTTTATTACTGTACTAAATTATCCGTCGGATTTTAATTATTTTTTATGTTAAAACTCGATCAATCATGTTTTACGTGGTCAAAACCCATTCTTGACGCATGGCGACGTCAAAAAATGAAGCATTATTTAATAATTTCATCGTCATTAAACGTCATTCCTAAATGACTGCTAGGCAAATACATATTGTCACATTAGATAAAAGATTTCAGATTCTTAATGGAAAATAGTTCTCATTTATTAAATAGAAAATAATCAGAAAGGCTTGCTTTAGCATCACAAGGCCAACATACATAACCAAATTAATTCTTGCTTTATCTAAAAGCATGCACACAGATTTATAGGTTGTAAATGGTCTGTTAATAAGAGTTTAGTTCAACAATGTGTAAACTCGTATAACTCGTATTACTACACAACCACCCCAAAGGCATGTACTTGACTGGATACTGATAACTATAACAACAGCCCAGTGACAAATATCAGACACGTTCCAGAAGTGCTTCAACGCGGACGCCAATGACACTAACTAACTTGAAGAAATCCATGCACCAGATAGTTTGTAAAGGGCGATTTGTAAAGTAGGGTGCCAATAAACAAACGTTTATAAACATCTCTCAAAATGTCCGACACACGACAGGTCATTCGGAACTATCTAAGACTTATGAAAGAAAACTGTTGAAATTGCACAGATTATATGTCGCCTTTAAATAAGCATAAATGTATGCACTAAGCCGAGAAAAAGTAATTAGGGTATATTGCAATACTCTTAAGAAATATTGCACAGTTATGCATATAAATGTGTGCAGTTGTAATTATTATAAGTTGGAGTTGTATATGTTTAAAAATAATTGTGTTTATTTGGTTATTTTTCTTTCTATATTTTTACAAACACTTTTGTCCTTTTCTTTACAAAATGTCTTTACACTAAAAGAAGCTTACAAGAAAGTAGATAAATGCATAAATGTGTCCATAATAATTAATAATAATTTACAATGTTGCTTTGATTGAATCAAATTTTAATCTAATGATGTATATTTTCTACAATAAACGTAAATAATACAACAAACAATAATAATCGGGCACATAAAAAGAGCTAAAACAATAGGTCTCTCGTATGTTTGGAAAAGTCAACAGTGTTTTAATATTGATTATAATTTTATAAAACAAAGGTTCACTGACACTAATATTCAAAATTAGCTAGGGGCAGTAAACAGCTCTATACGTTTACTTACCAACAATTGATTTAAAACAACCTTTAATTTTAGGATATTTAGATTAAATTATCGAATCTACATATAGAGTAGCAATGGCACAGTTTAGAGTTTCAACACATCAGCTTGAAATGGAAATGGAAAAGGGCAGACATAATAATACAAATAGAAATGAAAGATTGTGATAAAACTGTAATTAAAATCAAACAGAAACAGGATATCGCTTATTAATTATATGCCCTAAATTTTCAATTACGTAACCTTTATTGAAAAAAACGTATTTATTTTCTTATATGCCAAACAAGCGAAACCCAGCTACATATAAACACAATGTGTTCAACTAACAAATAACAAATATTATTAATTAACAAATTTGAAATTTCTGACGAAACATTATAATCATGAAAAACAGAATAATGGCAAACGAATCAACAGAAAAAATGCTCAAAGAAACTTTAATTAATCGAATTCAGTTCAATTGCGTGACGGTTGGAATTATCGTCTGTCTAATATATTTCAATATTTTGTAGCGTGTAACAGCCATCGGATAGTTGTTGTTAAATCCATGATAAAATGAGAACAATTAGAATAGTTGTGTCGGTAGAATTTGATCATACAACAAGTAGTTGTCTTTAATTGTTATTTGTTTTGTTGCTTTATTTTATCATTATTCACAACAGAGATACGCATGTATGTTTATATAAAGCATTAAAAAGTAGTTGTACTATGATATACCTTATATTAGTGTAGACCTCTTAACTGTTTGTAATACTTTTAAAGTAAGTGTATTTTTATTTCTATCGCGTATACAAAACGTGCACTAAAACAAATATCTTAATTGTGACAGTTTCCAATTTCACAAATACTTCATTCATTTCAGTTGGCATTGCGTCACTTTCCATTTGAAGTCTTTTTTTACATATGGCTTTATCTCCAATTATCTTGTTCGTCTTAAGTGGCATTATTCCAACAATGTAAAACACTTTTGCAATTTATTACGTTTTGTCGAGAATAGAGAATATATAGGCGTCTACACAGGTTTTCCATTATCTCACATAGAAATGTGTTATTTATTTATTTCTTCTAGTGTGAAATTCCAAACTAAATTGGCTGTGTGTGCTTATAATTTCGTCGTTCAACAACTTGACCAACACTTCATTCACTTTACAACTATTACCAGTAAATCATCAGCTATCATAAACACTTGTGATGTATTGCTTTTGCCTTTTCAAGCTATATATAGTACAAAAACCAGTACGTGAATATATTGGCTAAGATGACAGCTGAACCTTTAATGTGCCCATGATAAAAAATTAGTTTTTAAAATAATTTTTACGGTCCAAGACTTATTTGGTCGCTTTATTTAAAGGTATTTACATTACCTGTCTCAAAAGGATACACTGTTTAGAAAATTGACATGTTTAAACAGCATCTTGCCAAAATATATTTGATTTGCGTAAATATGTTTGCCGCATGTATTGCATATCATAACAATATTATTCTTAAACTAAACAAAGTATAAAGAAAGTTTAAAGGAAATATACAAATATTACTGTAAGAATAGAATTTTCACATACTATAAAATTTTAACTAACTCTACCCAAAGGCACACACACACACACAGACACACACACACAGACACACGCACACACCCACACACACACATGGACAAGTAGTAACAAAACACTGAGACAATGCATTTCAGTTCACGCATAGACAAAAAGCCAACTTAAACTTAAGTCGTCGCTATCATTTCAGGATAGGTCAAACTTGTAAATGTGTTATTTTTATATGACAGTCTTGCTAAGATGTTGTGTCCTCGCTTTTGTTTGTTTGTTTGTTTATTTGTTTGTATGTTTTGTGTAAAATTAGTCTGTTTTTACACTGTCTTAAACTATAAGAAGTGCGAGAGTATTGGTTCGTTAATCTGTATAAGCGTTGATTTATTTTGTCCATTTTGTCCATCGACTGTTCAAAATCAGTAAGTTAGGGTTTTCTTTATTTATGTACTGTCTTGGTCCAAAACTTGTGTCATGTTGTACACTAACCTAGCATGATGACAATTTCACAGTGGTATATGTGATATATTTTGGTTTTAATTCTAGTGTACTGTCAATTGTTTAAATTCTTCCAGTTTCCTTGCCGTTTTGCACGTTATTTAAACACGTTTTACATCTTGAGGGAAGTAGAAGTGATATTCACAAAAACTGAACTGAAACACTTCTTGGATATCTTTATCTTGATATATGGCAGTCTGATGGAATAGAAGCATAATTCACAAAACAAGTGAGTAACAGTTGTTTACGCTTACAAGCACATAACTTAGTCAATGTCTGACTTTTTCGTTCAAACCAGAAAGAAATCACAGTCTATAATCACTATACCACACTAACAATCCACTGGAATGTGACCGTCCATCAAAACCGGTCATACATAGGTAAATATTTGCTTGTATGCACTCGCATATCCCAAAGCGAGTGGATAAAAACTAGAATACGATGGTATGAACAGATTTTTTTCCAACTGTACCACTTCACGATAATATGGAGAAAGTTAAGGAGGGGCAGATGGGAATTACTGGACATAACTGGAGAACAGTTTTATAACGACAGCAATTGCTAAATTGTTGAGAAATTTGGCTTTCTGGTGTATCGGTTATTAACACTTCATGCCATACATAGTAAGTTTCTTCGCATTTAGTTTCGTGAGTAAAGCCCTTCCTGCAAAGGTGACAACACCGACACGGCGTCAACAAATATCAGGTAAGAAATGCTTGCATCGAATCGATTGCTCTGTAATTTTCCAAAAATGACAAAGCCTCACAAACTAGTGCCTTTCTATAAAATTGTATAAGACCCAGTTTCTACCCTTCATGATAGCTTGCTTAAGATACTATTTTATTGTGGACAATAGATGTGTTTCAAAGTAAAGAAATAACCTACATGTTTTATTTATTCACCAAAATATATGTAGCATGTGTACCTGAAGGCTAAAGCAATAATTGCCTGCATAGCAACAACCGTTTTCTAAAGTATATAACTCTACAAGCTGTAATAACGATAACTATATGCACAAGCAAGTTCAGTTGTAAAGAACACAAGTCGAAAGCATGTTTGTTCTGTCTTCTGTTTTGATTGGCATATCTTAATCTAGCCTCCAAAATATCACATTTATTATGAAATTGTTTGTGGATGGTTATCATATTCTCATTCTGTTTCTTTAGTGACATATTACCATTAAAGCAGATAATTAATCCGCAAAAAAAATGATTTCCTACAATAGATCGAGCTGATAAATGCGACAATTGAAGTACTTAAGACGTTATTCTTTATGCTTTTCAAATGCAAAATCGGCCAAAAACTGTTTTATCAGAAAAAGATTGTAAAGATTGTAGTCCTCGATCTGATCTTTGTTTCAAGTGACTCATCCTTTCCTTACATACGTGTGCATTCCTTCTTCACTTTTTAAAGTTGCCTTTAACAGGTGGAAATCATTTTACCGATAAAATATATGCACAGGTAAATTTATAGTTGTAGTCATATGCTTTTTACCGATAGTCTTAGCAAGCCATGACCACATCTTGGTGATGTTGTAAGCATAAAAGCACGTGAGCTGTACATATTCAAATGATTGTTATGATATAATTTCACACTTCAAACCTGTATAGATTATACGAGCATCATTGTAATTTCATTTGATTACTAGTGTCTGTCATTTGTGTCATTTATCGAAGAAACATTCAAAGATAATGTCAGTTTGATAAATGTTCATACTTTTCCAAAAAGTTAACAGTACACCCGCTGCAAATTCTAATAAAAGTGCATATTTTAAGTAGTGTGTAATATTTGAGGTTAGCATCAACAGGTCACATCCTATTAAATGAAAATCTGCTGCAGGGTGAAATCTGAAATTGTCATTAAACTGATCAAGACGTTTAATCCTTAGGGACTTCACTATTTAGCCAAAGGTCGCAGAATTAAAAGCCACTCAGCATTGCATTAAAGATTCGTTGTCTTGGAGTTTGAAACTGCATTAAATAACCGTTGAGAATATATTTTATTGGATGCTTTAGTGCTTTATAAGTGCATGCATTTTTCGTGTGTTCCTGTATTTATACGTAATCGTCTGATAAACTTAATGACTAAACAAGAATGCATGCAAATTCATGCAATTACTCCACTTTTGATTTTCTGATATGATCATTGAGAGAATCTAGTTATATAAGAGATTCTAAATGTCGAAATTTAATCAAAGTAGTAAAGGGTGTTAATGTAAAATGCATTCAGCAATAAAAGAGAAAGAGTTTAAGGACTTTGCATACATCTCTATTGGTCCTATGAACTGTGCTAGAAATCTGTGGGCCTAGACGTTCATTAGTGTCTATAATAGTGCCTATGATATCCTATCATCTTGTGATTGTGCTTTCTGGCATCATTTACTCTTGGATACTTCAGTCAGGATTAAAACAAAAAAATCTGAACAGATATTTATAGGTGTATATATTTATCTATACAATATGGTTGTTTGCAAAAACCTTTTTACATGTACACGCAAACATAAGTGTTTATGTCTACTGATATGCCACTTATGTCTCACTGTAATCGATTAATTTTCTTGATTTACAGCTACAAATGCCAATTCGTTAATGTCAACTTTAAGAACACATTCACCCAAATACAACTAGAATACTTTTTTTGCAGAAGACAATACGCATCTTTTTCATGTATGCCAATTCATTGATTTATCGTCAGTATAAAGTATTGGTATTATTTCTAGCTCTCTTAGCCTAGCGAAATACATTTCAAAACCTTGAAAGAAATGGCATGTACGTATACATCAGTTTACCTATTGTTTTTATAGTTGGTCAATAACACATGCGTATCAAATTGTTTGTCAGCAAACCCACATATTTATAAATCGAGGTATAATTTTAACAGTTCATAGGAACCAACAGAGACGTATGCAAAGTCAGCATAAACATAAAATCGGTCTAAATGTATAAATACGAAACTACTTAAAAGTAAATTAGAACTGCAAAATATAATAAAATTTAACCTTGCACCAGGCATAGACACAACAATGTGTAACTCTAAAAAATACAAAACAACTGCGACGAGACATTAAACAAAAAGCATAATCTAGCTTATTCTAAATTTCACGCATGAGAATTCGTCAAGATTAAACATAGTTAAAATAGAAAGAAATGCAATATTGAAAGCATATTTGGCACTTGCTAGTCATATCAGTAAGGTCACAACCAATCTCTGTTTAGCATAAGTTGAAAAAATGAAGAGGAATATTGTTCGGCCCTGGACCGAAACATTCTTTTAGTATCGATTTTTCTTTTATTTAAAGCTGTTACTTATGTTGTTTTATTTTGTTTGTTGTTGTTTTGTTGTTGTTGTTGTTGTTTGGCTGTTGTTGTTGTTTCATAGACTTTAAACACCAACACCTATATGCTGCTTTTAAAGAATATTGGATAAGATGTGCTATTTTATCACTTGTGTGAATTAAAAGAGGATGTGCAAATCTGAATCCAGGATCGCGACTTTTTCGTCCATTTTTTATTACTGTACTAAATTATCCGTCGGATTTTAATTATTTTTTATGTTAAAACTCGATCAATCATGTTTTACGTGGTCAAAACCCATTCTTGACGCATGGCGACGTCAAAAAATGAAGCATTATTTAATAATTTCATCGTCATTAAACGTCATTCCTAAATGACTGCTAGGCAAATACATATTGTCACATCAGATAAAAGATTTCAGATTCTTAATGGAAAATAGTTCTCATTTATTAAATAGAAAATAATCAGAAAGGCTTGCTTTAGCATCACAAGGCCAACATACATAACCAAATTAATTCTTGCTTTATCTAAAAGCATGCACACAGATTTATAGGTTGTAAATGGTCTGTTAATAAGAGTTTAGTTCAACAATGTGTAAACTCGTATAACTCGTATTACTACACAACCACCCCAAAGGCATGTACTTGACTGGATACTGATAACTATAACAACAGCCCAGTGACAAATATCAGACACGTTCCAGAAGTGCTTCAACGCGGACGCCAATGACACTAACTAACTTGAAGAAATCCATGCACCAGATAGTTTGTAAAGGGCGATTTGTAAAGTAGGGTGCCAATAAACACACGTTTATAAACATCTCTCAAAATGTCCGACACACGACAGGTCATTCGGAACTATCTAAGACTTATGAAAGAAAACTGTTGAAATTGCACAGATTATATGTCGCCTTTAAATAAGCATAAATGTATGCACTAAGCCGAGAAAAAGTAATTAGGGTATATTGCAATACTCTTAAGAAATATTGCACAGTTATGCATATAAATGTGTGCAGTTGTAATTATTATAAGTTGGAGTTGTATATGTTTAAAAATAATTGTGTTTATTTGGTTATTTTTCTTTCTATATTTTTACAAACACTTTTGTCCTTTTCTTTACAAAATGTCTTTACACTAAAAGAAGCTTACAAGAAAGTAGATAAATGCATAAATGTGTCCATAATAATTAATAATAATTTACAATGTTGCTTTGATTGAATCAAATTTTAATCTAATGATGTATATTTTCTACAATAAACGTAAATAATACAACAAACAATAATAATCGGGCACATAAAAAGAGCTAAAACAATAGGTCTCTCGTATGTTTGGAAAAGTCAACAGTGTTTTAATATTGATTATAATTTTATAAAACAAAGGTTCACTGACACTAATATTCAAAATTAGCTAGGGGCAGTAAACAGCTCTATACGTTTACTTACCAACAATTGATTTAAAACAACCTTTAATTTTAGGATATTTAGATTAAATTATCGAATCTACATATAGAGTAGCAATGGCACAGTTTAGAGTTTCAACACATCAGCTTGAAATGGAAATGGAAAAGGGCAGACATAATAATACAAATAGAAATGAAAGATTGTGATAAAACTGTAATTAAAATCAAACAGAAACAGGATATCGCTTATTAATTATATGCCCTAAATTTTCAATTACGTAACCTTTATTGAAAAAAAACGTATTTATTTTCTTATATGCCAAACAAGCGAAAGTGCGTTTCATTAATGAAAGTCAACTCAATAGGAAATAAAAAGAGACGTTTCAAAGTACATATAATTTGCTAATAAGATGGGATCATGATTATTATTACATTTTACTTCCTCATCAGATAATTTCATGTCCTTTGCCTTTTGTCACTTTATTTATGCATGCATTTTTTCTTACTGTAAAACACAAGTAATAAACTGTTAAAGTTGGATTTTAATACTTTCGCAGCCGTAAATGCGTTGCACATTTTATCAAAACTTTCCTAAGCAATTCACATATACAGTTCAGTGTCAATTTTCGCTTTGCCACTCTTAACAATTAGTAACGTTCCTTAGAAATTGGATTTGTAGACTGGTCGGTCAGTAAACGGTCCATTGATTCTACTGAATAATGGTACAATGCACTCTGGGGAAATTAGAATAAGCATTATTTTCACAAGCGCTATTTTGGTTCTGTAAAGTAATAAACTAAATCCACTGCTGTCTCTATTTGCCTTTGTGTATTTAAACGTATTGTTTCCACATACCAGCTACGACTTTAATGTTGGTTTTAAATCAATTTAAAAATAAAATCAGGTATGTTCAATAGGACAGCTTAATGGGCGTCCATAAAGAAATGAAGCATTTTATAAGTATAAGAGAGAGAGAGAGAGAGAGAGAGAGAGAGAGAGAGAGAGAGAGAGAGAGAGAGAGAGAGGACGAGCGAGAGAGAAAAGAGAGAGATTGTTCATGGATTCGATAAACTGCTTTAAATATGCTACCAGCTAATCATGTGATGCTTTTATTGGTTGCCTTTTATTTTTGTTCCATTCATGGATAATTCTCAATCCAACTTAAAAAAGGGCGATGTGTATATTATGCAAGTATTTAGCGTAACTATTACTGCTTTAAATGTACTTGTTTTATAAAGCATCACGTGAGTTAGATGTGTGTTTACCCAGAGATCGGATCTTTAGTAAGGAAATTTTGTCAATAACAATTTTCTATTAAACATGGCTGTTAATCATAATTACATTATCGACGTGTTTTTCACATAGCAAATAAAGACGTAACAAATATGATAAACACTTAAAGGGTGGTTGTCTAGTAACAAGCGGCGGTTTTCTTGAACACGAATTAAAATAAGCATTAAGCACAAACAATACCTTCGTCAAAATATCTTAACAGTCTTGATTTTTATAGTTTTGGATCATAGATATTACTGAAAAGGGCAGTGTAGGTAAGTTTCTTACCGTTTACACTGCTATTGTATAGAGTAAAGTTAAAAATATATGTAATTTACTCTATCTGCGGTATGCATTATTGCCTACAAACGATTTTTATCATTTAGAATGAAATATTTCCTAATTGCATGAGATGTGTATCAAACACTGTTTAAAGGACATAGTGTGCGGCATATTCAAGTATAATATACAGACAATATGTCGATGCTTTTTTCTTGCATGGCTCATTATAACCAACGTTACAACTGCTGATCACGAGTGTCTAAGACAATAGACAAAATCACTTTGGTAGATGGAAATTGGTTATAACGGGAAATATTCTTGAATTACACCGAAAGATATAAATATTTTCAGATATCTTGATTCGGAACAACGATCATTGGCTGGATATTATTTATGGCTGATATTTGGTTGATTAGACATGCGTCTATATGCATACGCCATGAGATATATTGGATATGTGCCTTGTGTAAATGTTTGTTTCACATATCGATGATAATTACGTTGCATTGTACCCAATGGGCATATTCCTAAATGAGTTGCGGGCTTTCCTCTAAATTAGTATTTATTAAAAAAAATAAAAGTAAAAACGATGCCAGTGACTCTACATGCATGTACAATTTACTTATGTCGTCAATGTCACGTTTTATACTACTTTGTTCCTTTGATTAAGCAAGAGTGTTTTAATAGAAGTACCTTGCTTATAAATCTGCATTCTTAAACTATTTGTGAGACAAACTTCAAAAAGTGTGAGCAGCGTTTGTTCTGTCATTTTGACATTTCATTCCTGTGCCTTGGTCCAGCCGTAGCTCAAATTTGGGCTATTTCTCAAAGGGCCGTTTTCTTATTTCCCATTTCATCTTGTGTAATCGTGATAAAAATATAAAAAGTCATTATGTTTGGGCAGTTGATTTAAGTAAAATTTATATTCCAATTATTTTACCTCTTCCACTTAATGAAATAAAGAAACATGCAACATGTCATCTAGAAGAATCGCATTGACTTTGAGACTTAATCCATTAATCGTTAGTTGCTGCATCTTGTGCCAGCTTCTTATCACAATGCCTTTTTCCGCAGTCATTTATCACACTGATCCATCAAATCGCCATCAACGTGTTAACCTGTCTGCATTAATCAGATTGCGTGTCATGTGCTTAAATCTGACCTATTCTTATACTCTTTTACGAGTATGTAATCACAGTTAAAATGGGTTCTTCAAAGCAGCAAGCTGTGAATTTTACCACATTCATGATCTTAAATAGTATTGATCTTTTCATATTCATCTTTAATCATGTTTTAAATGTTAAATTAACGTTGCCTGAGCAGGACTACCTTTGAACTACCTAGCTGGTTTTACAGAAGCATTATCTTTCTACTTTTATTAGTTTTCACACGAGTATTTACATATTGAATTTTAGTTCTTTGTGACTATATTATTGTAATCTCAATAAGAAGCATGCAGTGCATCCCACCGTTTTTAACAAGACACTTTACTTTCCAGGATGTAAATTTAATTTTTTCGCAATCAAGAACAAGCGTTTACCATGCTGTAAGCGGTCCGTTTTATTCGTTGCAGGCCAATTGTCCTCTTAACAGCCATCACGCGTTTTCTGTGGCAAGCGGTAAGCTTGATTGGGCAAATCTTTCATTTATGTATAGATTAACATCACGTATCAAATTTAATTGACTGAATGTGAATACATTTGTTTCAGTTTCGGTTATTGTTTATACATACTTTGTTTAAATGATATTTAAATTGGTTTACTTTGTCTAATAGCATACTGCTTGCTGTTTTATAGTAAAACACTTGCAACATTCGGATCTTTGCTGTCCGACTATATGAGCACTTCTTGGAGATTTGTGGCAGTACAATTCGACGAAGAAGTTTGGTGGCTGCTTAATACAAGTTTGAGTGCATATACTCCCATTCTTAATTCTTACAGGTTCAACAATTATGAATCGAAACGGTCAAAAGCATTTTGAATCGAAACAAGAAAAGTGACAAAAATGGAAAGACTATTGTGAAATGTTTTTATTGTGTTTTTGTTTCATGAACAACATTTGAAACGTATTATCGATTATCAACACCGCTGTAATTTTTGTTACTGTTTTTAAAATACTTTTTTTTTATTTCTGAGCTGAACTATATTCGAAATTGAATCGTTATGTTGCCTGGAATTCATTAAGACACTTTCTAGTAACCTTTCTTACTGCAAATTTAGGCATGATGTTTAAACCCCTTAGACGTTAATCAGGTCCATTGTAAGACACCATCAGTAAATTGTGCAAGTTAACGTAGCCACTTTTCACTGACATTTATATTATGCAATAAGGTCAGTTCTTTTAGCTTAAAGTGTCAATATTGGTACTTTTTAGCTCAAATGGTACGACCTGTTAGATGTCCTTCTAGGATCATTGTTTTGCTGCGGAGCCACATGCCTTACTAAAATTACCTTTCTTTCTTTACTCAGAAATAAGAGTGTAAAGCATACCAAGTAGCTCCTTCAAATCAATGAAAGACAAAGCGTAAGCCAAGTAAAGCACATGCAACACTTTTCTCTGATATTTCTTAAATTATGTGTTTCAGTTAAATTGCATAAAGAAAGTATTTAAAACTTAAAAAGTAGATACATAAAGATAATGTTAAGCTTTATGGTTGTTTTACATGCTTCGAATATTCATGAGTATTGTCAGTAACGGTATAAGGCTGTTCATCAAACCGATTAATGAATCTTCAATGTTGTTGATATATTTATGTTTCTGTTCAGTTTCACTGTCAGTCCATCTTAAGAAAGTTAGGATTTTCTATGCACTCAGCCAATATCATTTGCCATATGCATGTAAGAGATGCATATAATTTAAGTTATACCATACGTTAGATATAGAAAAAATAAAATGCTTCTTTGTTTTTTTAGAAAATACCAAAAACTTTTACGATGATCACAATAATTTCTGATAATTTATTAAACTGACTAAATACTTTTATTAACACATTATCGTACAATTAAATCCAAACGCAAAGTAGTCTTACACCACTTTTCTTCTAAACCGTTTATGTTTTATGAATTTTACAATTAAGACCAATAATCCAATTAACAATTGTTCTGTAGAAGTTATTCAGTAATTAAGTTGTACATAACAAAGTTGAATAATAGGGCCATTTAAGCTAGGAAAGGTGTGAGTAATGCTTTATTCATTAATGTTGTGCATGTATGACCAGCATAAGCCACACCAAGATTTACCAAAATATTTTAACAGTATTACCATTTTATGTAGTATAAGCATGTTTCGTTTTTTTTCATTATTTATTCGTTTGTTATTGCAAATATTATAGCATTATTATTGCATTAAAATAAAAGCACAATTATTATTATTATTATTATTATTATTATTATTATTATTATTATTATTATTATTATTATTATTATTATATTATTATTATTATTATTATTATTATTGATTTTGATTACTTTGCTCCCAACGTGTTTGTATTTTGCCGTTCCTCTTTTTGCAATTATCATTAAGAGAGAAAGGAAGAGAAAACGAGAGAAAAAAAGAGATTATAGGAGCGTAGGCGTTTGAAAAGATTCTCCATTCTTAAGATGAATTTAAAGTGTTAAATGAATACATAATTGAATAATATCCTGGCTTGCTTGGCTAATCTCACATGATTCTGTAGTAAAGTAACATCATCCAGCATATATTGGGAACTTTAGACAGTGTATGTCATGTGATGTTTTAAGTTAAAAAGTGGTAAGGCTTTTGCATATATATAAAGAGAATAAAAACTAAAGGCTTCTGTCCGATCTCCGCTTCGTCAATCTCTTTAACACACGTAATAAGAAAGCACAGCAAAAAGAATATTGATACATTTACTGTTATACCATCTTTTTAACATTTCTACTAAATGCTGTTAAAATATTAATTGAGATATGTCGTGTTAAAGCATATTATAAAGGTAAATAACATAGTCTAAAAACTCTATACATAATCTTCGTTTCTTCTAGAAATAGGCTTATTGCGTGCCAAACTGCAATATGTTGCTCATGCTTTTAGGTTTGTGTTATATACAAGGAATCTGATATATATCACTTTGAAATTATGTTTACCTATGTTTCATTTGCCTATACAACATTCTATTCTACCACATACATCTTTATATACTTGACTTGTCTATTTACGTTAAAATGGCAGGTTAATATTTAAAACATTGCACTTCATTCTAACTGAAGTTGAAAATAATTTTGATTGTTAAACATTGTATTTGCTTTTTAATTAATAAATAAAAGATAGAATTGGGTGTATACCACGATAATAATTTAATTAGTTTTACCTCTCATATGAAATGTAGAGAGAATTCTATCTAACAGGAAATATTTTATATACTATTTTAAACAAAAAAAGAAAGAATTTGCAAACTAAACATCGTTATTTACCACTTTGCATGTTAATTGTGTATTTAGTCAAACTAGTTTTTTAATGTGCACTATATGCAACATTAATTTTAAATGGAAGTAAATCTACTTCATTTGTAATACAGTGGGGTTTTATTCACAGATCTTTGCAATAAACATCCAACAAATTTGAATCATCTATGAAATGGAATGTGTGTATAATTCATGTGTTTTATCGGGCAATATTATGGCCACAAATGCAGCTCCTTACATGTTAAACATCACACCTTTTTTGAATGAAAATGTATACTTTACTCTAAATTTGCGTCTTTCATTTGATTTTTGCCCCACATAGAACGTTCTACTTCAAAAAGCAATGTTGGATTGTTTTCAAAATCTTTATGTCATTATACAAAGTGAATAAAACTGAAATAAATTGTATCCATCCAACTACTTGATTTAAAAGTATGTCTTTAGTGCACATAAGAGAATTTTACTACCTGTCGAAATTAAATTTAAGAACAAAACTGTTCTTTCATAAACATCGTTGAAGCAACTCGCACCTGTTCAAAGAGCCTTCTTCTACATATAAGCAGTGCACGCGGGTAAGGGTTCATGGGCGTGAGAACTTTTATGGGTGGGGTGGGGTCTTCTTCTAGCCTGCGGTGCTCTGGTGGATAACCCAGGCATAATTCTGCGGTTCTCCTACACTTATAATTAGCTGACTATCGCCACGTGGCCATAATAGTGTAGGTGTATATGAAGTTCACATTTGTATATATATAGCTCCACTGTCATTTTCCATAAGTGTTATATAAATAAACAAAAGGCGCCCAGGTACAGATGAACAAGTGAACTCTTGGAGTTATCAAAGATAGTATGTTGGTAAATTTTTTGTTATTTGTCTGCTAAATTGCATTTTGTTTAAACTATGAATTATTGATATTTTAATTTTTTCTAGAATAATTTATATTGATTATTCTGTAAATGTGACGACCACGTTTGTCATGTCTGCATGATTTGAGAAACTGAAATTTTGTCTTTAATGCATTTTGCATATTTTATAGAGAACTGTGAAGGAAATATTAGTTTCATTAATTTGATTTGATAAAGGGGGCTTTGGGCTTCATGTAAAGTACATGCATATGAAATTATGGGTTTAGTTACTGCCATTACATCATTTAGTAAATTTTAGCCAAAGCTAAAGATAGAACAACATCTGACACTTCCTTTAACGAAATGCGTGTTACATGAACTAATCATAATAATGGAGCGGCTTTATTCAAACAGTTGGCTTACGCCGTAGCATGCCGGCTGACATCTCAAACCTGCATACCACTTGTTTAGTTAAGTACACGCGTCGAATACACAAAGCGACGTGAGCCGCATGCCCTGCTTTTTAGAATAACACACGAGACAGACAAAAATGCTGAATTATTGTAGCAGATCGTTTAAACACATGAAACACAGTACAAAATGAAAGCTATGAAAAATCAGTCATCAACTATCCATTTCTTTTCGAAATATGGTTTATGTTATATAGTGTATATCATATGTTTTCATGTCATGGATTTTATATTGATGGATATTTATTAATAGTTTTGATGTGTGTAAGGTGTTTCATGATGCCTTAACGGCTTTGATACCTTGATTATCCCAATAATGCGTCTGGCACCTGTGGTACATGTATAGGACGGCTCCTGCTGTTTGATGGCAGTCGGTTTTAATCGTGTCACATGACCTGTCAACAACGATTAGCAAATGGTGTAAGCTAAATGGTGTGAATTTAAGTCCTACCAATAGTTTGAAGTAGAAGCAGAATGAAACTCATCATTTTCACGATTTTTAAGTTTAAATTTTGTTTGATTATGTGAAGTTTAATATTCATAAATAATAGAAAAGTGTTCAATGCAAGCAATTTTCATAAGGCAGAATCATTATGAGATTTTACTCTCTGTATTTATACAGTAATCTAATTCAATAAAATGCAGCATATTACAATATGCATTCACTTACATATGTAAGTATTTTGTGGATTAAAAGTTAAATTTCTTCTCGTAGAATAAAGGCTGAAATTTAAGTAAGAAAATAGAAGTACACCATTAAAATATTTGAAACATAATTGCATGTTAGAATAGCTCAGTTTTAACATTAAAAGCATGTGTTTCCCCATGATCGTTTGAAATGTGAGATGGCTTATCATGCATTATTATGGATAATAGTATCATTCCGACATTAGATATGTCATCTTTAAGTGGGGTAAGATTACAACCCTGATCAGATCACACAACCAACATTTTTTATTTACAATGTTACTGGATGAAATGTGCCATTTACAACAGTGGTACCACATAATGTTAACGTCATCAGACCACATCGAGTTGGAAGAATCCTGCTGCGTAATCAGTTTGAAATTTTGTTTACCTTGGGAATTGCACAGTTTCGCCTCGGGTTGGAAAATTTGCATAAATGATTGTCACAGCGTAAAGTTTGAGTTTGTATAATATTAACTTGTTTGAAGGAAAAAGGACTTTCGGATGCTAGGCGACTGTACAAGGGTCAAAAATACTCTACTTTTGCAGTTAGTCAAATGGTTCGGAAAGCTTAACTAGACCTTCTTAAAATTTTCCTTAAATCTCTGTATTCAAAAGTTTATATACGATACACAATCTGGCATAAGCTTTTATGGTAAGTAATTTGAATGCATGCCTTCCGTGGCCTCGTCTGGGAACATGTTTCAAATAGTGTTTATCTATTGAATAGATAAGTCGAGTGTAGTTTTCGAAATAAACAATATCAGAAATTTATATAGATGTATTTGAAAAATGTATTTATAAAATTCTAGATTTACTTTGTAATAAAGCAATAACAAAAAAACGGATATCACTTTAATATTTACATTTTAAAAGTTTTAATGTAACATTTACTAACTTAACATCTATGAAACTTATTATGTGTGGTAAGAAATGCGTTTAACATATTGAGCATACATATGTGCATGCGTGCGCGCGTGCTCGCCCGAGTCGTCCGTATATGCGTCTGCGTATGTCTCTGTCTGTGTATGTCTGTGTCTGTATGTGTTGTTATGTACAGTAGTACACCAGGTTACGCTAGTCAGGTTAAAGGGTTGTTTATCGTCGTAGTATTAATGACGTATTTCGCATGACGTAGCGTTCGCATATTAGCTAGAAAGAAAAGGATCATGCTAGAAAATTCATTTGTTTATTTTTAACTGGATTTCGTGAATGTTCTGGAGTCTTTTGCGTTCTAGAAATTCTTTGGGTCTATATAAGGGCTTGTTAGCCGATTGAAGTTTAAGTTTGGACATATAGTTTGGAAATACTTGCAGCTTCTATATTAAACATTTCTGTGTTGAGACTTACGTGGATTTATTATATTCTACAGTGATATAAATATTAAAGTGTTGTATTTGAAATGATATTAATTACATTTCCGTATTGTTCTACCTTTGGATAATTTCACCTGTAGGTATCTACGAGGACATTCTACAGAAAACTCTTTAAGATTATTCGACGTATGATTATCAATTTGACTATTAAAGGGACACCTCCTAAAGGGACAAACTGTCAGTAACATTTATTTTACATTCTCAAATTTTGTATGGTATATTTGTTATTATTTTTTACGCCATAGATTTAATCGTTTATTAAAATGAAACAATTTTGAACTAGTGTTATTTTATAAATGAATCTTAATTGCGACACCGGTCGTAACAGTGTGTTTGTGTCTGTGTGTGTGTGTGTATGAGTATGTTTGTGTCTGTGTATGTCAAACACAAGAAAGACAACGTTCATTTGCATTTGCAGATGAAAAGTGACATATTATACCTTTTTTAAACGTTTCATTAATATTGGAAATATAAATGCACTGCAATCGACCGTTCCAAAAGCATCGGTGGAGCCTGTTTACATAAACCGGCTTATCCAATCAATGTAAGTATAAATCACGTGTTATTTTGTTGACCTTCTTCATAGAAAATACATGTGCGATTTACTTCTCATCAAGAATTGCACCATTTCATTGATTAATATTTTGTGAAATGTGATATTTCTAAGTAAAATAATTTATTGTCGCATAAAGCTTGCCTAAAAAAGAACCCCATGTACGAGGAATGATATAAAAATGCGCATGCTCTTCCTTTCAATTTCGCACGTTTCTTGTATCAAAGGAAATATGTAATTAGCGAGTGAAAAATTTTAATCATGAGCAAACAAATTTATTGTGAAATCAGAAAATTAGGTGAGAAATCACAAGCCCTACAAACTGTTTACTAGCGGCTATCTGGGGCACGTAAACTATAATCCTATGATACCGGCAACACATGCTGACATGTCGGTCACGAATAAAAACTAAAAGCCTTCAAGCTTTAATGGAATCCGCACTGAAGCTCGGCGCTCCTTGCATAAAGTGTTTTTAAAATTCGTCATTCGGCTGTTGTTGTAGTTATCAGACCACTACGCGACGATATTCGGACAAGACTATTTGGTAGAAACGGCCAAGGTGTTTATAGCGGTTTTTAGGCGTTACATGCTTCGTACCAATTACACTTTGTACAAGTTCAATGTCGCTTAAGTCCGTTTCATAAAAAGTTTTATATCATTTTAAATAAAACGTTAAAGACATTAGACTGTATGAAATGGCATGTGTATGCCGACTGTTCAATTATATTTTCAGCTTACTTTAAATCAAATTACAAACTGATGTTGTGCGTCAGGTTACGTATTTTATTTGTAATATCCTGATTTGGACGCTCTTTGATTCTTGCAACAATTCTGTTCTCGTTTACTCGTAGCAATGTCCGCCTTATAATGTTTTATTTACCTTGCTGGTAATCTCTGCTTAAATGGTGTGGTCAGACAGCCAATGCGCAGTAAATGCGTTTGTTGCTTTTCCCAACCCGTACGTTTCTGTCTCGTATGTGTGTCAAACAAAAGACAAAAGAAGAAGGAAAGACGCTGTCTTAGTAACCATCAATTTATAACCTACACTTAGTAATTATCGGAGTGGTATTGTAAAAGTACCCGATACCTGTAGAAGCTTGAACTCGTATTAGGGCATGGTTTATTAGAGCCAAACACTAAGTACCAAATACATTTTTTTTCTTTTCCCTGCACTTAATGTTTATCTCTATCGCAAATAATGATAGCGATATTGGAAAATTATGTAAAGCAACTACACTTTTTCGCCATATTTTCGCCATAATTTGTCTACAACATTGGAGCATAGATGTCCCAAAATATATTAATAAGCGTCGTCTGTCTTCTAACTTAAATTCCATGCGTACTATTAATGATGGCCGTATACTTGACTTACATAAGAGGTCAAAAGCCTACAATCAATGCCAGATTTAAGCTATTTCCTATTTACGCACTCTTTCGCCTGTAATCTTAGAATAAATATATAAGCTGGATATTGACATATTCATATATTTTTTAAATGTATTTAGGTAAAACACATATCAATTTGTCCCACGTCATATTTGATATCGATTCGATAATTAACAAAAACTTTGTTATTTTATTTTTCTATGTCCACTTCTTCAATTAACATTGCTTAAATAAATTCTGATCATTAGACATTGAATTTTATAATTATGTCTATATTGCTGTTTTCGATAAAATATATTTAATATTTTACACAGATATGTTATTATTATAATGAAACATTCTTGACAAGCGAATAATTCTATAACACAATGCAAGCGATCTTCATGCAGTTAGAGTCATTGTATGGTGTTCTAAGTATATGAAGTTTTGCGGATAAACTAAAACTGACTTTGAGCTTCAATTTATTGTTGAAACTGTTTTTTCTTCCAATTAAAGCGCCGTCTTTCTTGTCTTCATTAAACACATTCATAGATTCGTGTGCGTATTATATTACTTGATTTCATTTTATTTCCTCTTTACAGAGATTAGATACAAGATATTATACAAAAGTGGTGAATATTAACAGATCATGGAGAAAAACAATAGTGAACACATCCAGCAAATATATATGAAGCAAAAACACACACATCGTAATAATTAAATAACTTAAATGACGATTAAAATCAGACTCAATTAAATGTAAGATTAGAGTATGAAGGAACGGGAAAATATGTTCAAAGAACAGTTTAGATTGAGTGGAAGTAACAGTGATATAATTTGGGGTGTTGTGCGAAAGACAACATTTACATGTAGAATAGACAAGAAATAACTGTACAGTTGCAAGACACATTATTTACATGTAAATGTCTCAATCTGAGACTAAAGTTCATAGTAAGTGTCTTAAGGTACATGTCACATCAGAGTAAACGTGTCGAAAAGAAACACAAGTAAGTTATGATGTGATGTGATGTGATGTACACATTTTATATATTTGACTTAATGAACTGATTACATGCGTACATCCAATATGGTGAAGTGTGATAAAATACCATATTGAATGATAGAACTATTTCGATGTAAACTATTTTTGTATAAATTATTTACATGTACTATGTAAATAGCAATTATTTTTATTTGCAAATGAGCTTAACACTTTGGGAAAAAAAACTTTAAAAAAATAAAATAAGAAAATAACAAATAAGGTGTAAGCATGTGATACACAAGCGTTTTGACAAGTTGGTATTGCGTAAGTATAGCAGGGGCATTATTATTTATTATAAATTCCTTGCGTTCTCGTTGTCAGAATGGCATAACATAAATCTATTAGACTATACATCGTCTATGAATGTGCAAATAGTTTTCATAAAAAAATACTATTTTCTTCAGAGAAGTGTGTGTGTGTGTGTGTGTGTGTGTGTGTGTGTGTGTGTGTGTGTGTGTGTGTGTGTGTGTGTGTGTGTGTGTGCGTGCGTGCGTGCGTGCGTGCGTGTGTGTGTGTGTGTGTGTTTGTGTGTGTGTGTGTGTGTGTGTGTGTGTGTGTGTGTGTGTGTGTGTATGTGTGTGTGTGTGTGTTTGTGTGTATGTGTGTGTGTGTTGTCGCATATAATAGCAAATTATAGTCTTGTTATTTCATTACAAGAATTATCAAATTGATATTGCAACACACACTGTCCAAAGAGCACACATATTCTTTCGTGTGTGTATTTATCTGATGGTGTGTAATAACACAGTGAACAGACAATGGTCGTGCTTCTGTTTTCTATCCCATGTCAATAGCACTAATGAAGCATGGTCACATATAACATCACTTTTTGAGTATTCATTTGAACACAGTATTGATGGCACAATGAAGGAATGCGCGTTTTGGAAGATTGTAAAATCGTCGTCGCATTGCAGTCGGTCGTTCCACGATGACGAAAAATGTTTCCTGATAGCTATATCAACGATATTTTCCATTATTTTTTTTAGGAAAGTCGTTATGCTTTATGTAGATTTCTGTGTTTTAAGCCGTTTATATTGCTGTAGTATGGATATTACATCTGGTATGAATCCCTATCCATTTTATATAGTTTTGTTGCATAGAGCTGAAGTCAAAGTCAAGCAATTTTACAGCTTTTTTTTTAGAAAATGCGTTAGCATGCTACACAGTTTTTTGTAGAAACATTAATTTTTGTTGGTAGATAAGAGCTTTAACTGGATACCACCCAAGCATGCTTAGCGCAATATCTGTCTTGGATGGTAGGTGTTACCATCGTTTCGCTGCAAAACGCATGAAACGTTCTGCTTCTAAAATGTCTGTCTATGATAAGTTACTCCACAGTTCTGCTAAATAGAGTGTAATCAAGAACATCGCTTGTTTTTTAGGTCAGCTAACGCTAGTGGATTAATACCACCTAATTTATGAAACCATGTTAAAATGGAATATAATTATGCTTTTGCTTTTTGCCTTTTTATTAAGTGATTTAAGAGCTGATGTCACCCTTGTAGACTGGTATGATTACGTTCATGAAATAAAACAAAACGAATATACGGATTCAATTTTATTTTTCTTCTTTTCTTAATATTCAAGCAAACTTATTATATAGTTGAATAAAATATGTGGTGTTTACAACACGCTGGTTTAAAAATAAATATTCAAGATCCAATATGGTAACAGTACAAGATAATAGCCCAAATATCCAGAAATAAATTACTTCAAATCATTTCCGGCATGAAAATTGGCGACACTTAGTTCCACACGATCATGTGAAATATGTAATTTGTGAAGTAGAAAAAATGCGCACAAATTGTCATAAGGCAACCAATGATTTCGAAGCTTGGTATGTCAAAGTACATGACATTGATTGCATAAAGAGTCATGAAAATGCCCGTTTTACAAATGCATATGTGAACGTTCCAGCAGCAACTAAATGTTAACGGATGATTTAGACGATAAAGTAACGTCCAAAATGTAATGCATAATTTGTTCGTATTTATGCAAATGAAGCCTTCAACATAAGGCCCGTTGCACCTTTAGGCACATATTCTGCATTCTTACTTTCTGCATCTACTAAACATATAGACAGTTTGCAACTCATGTAATTGTAAACTTGATGCAAGTGAAAAGATGAGCCCTGCTTCTGCTGAATGCCGGTTACATCAAATGCTCTTATACTTTGTAAGTTCCTTACAACTACTAGAGAAAGAGACACACAGACAGAGAGAGAGAGAGACAGACAGACAGAGAGAGAGAGAGAGAGGCAGACAGACAGACAGACAGAGAGAGACAGAGAGAGACAGAGAGAGACAGACAGACAGAGACGAAAACCACACTAAAAAGCTATATACATGTAGTCTATCAATACTTTTGACCAATGACAATGTATAATAAATTGCTGACATTCATTATATTATTTTAATGTTATTTTTGTATAATAAAAATGAATGTTATAATGGTTTTGAGACTGGTTATTAAAGAAATCGTGGTCAAACCTCTTAAATCGTAGTGATGTTCAGCGATTTGATTTTACATATGTCATCAAAGGTCCGTAATTTGTATTTTTCTATGTTGAAGTCTGACATGAATAAATTATGCAATGATTAACAAATTTAAATGGACACTTGTCATTCGTTATTGGTTACGCCCAATCAGGCCTCTGTATTTTTTAAACGACAAATGCTTCCGCGTTTGATGATTTGGCAAGTAAGTCAAAGCGTTTCGGTAGTTTAATTGCAAATGTGAAAGGCAGATAGACCAACTGTCTGTACTTATCGTTCAATTTCGTAGAACTTGAAGACTAATCAGTACGTCGGAAGGCTGTGTGCGTCCGTCGTAGCTGCCAAGAGAACTCCTTTGTAAACTGAATGCAAACATGTATGACAATTATCAAGAAATATCTCAATTTTGCTCCATTTATTTGCGAGAATCTGTATGAAAACATCAGTAGTTTGAACATTCTTTATTCGATTGTAATATTATTAGGGGATTCTGAACACTACTCTTGAATGCCCAAGAGGAAAGGATATTCATTTTCATACGAGTTATTTGGGCTTTAGGCTTAACATAAACAAAGTTAAGAAATAACAAAAGTATATCTTATATGTAATTTCACCTGCAACAATATATAACAGAGCCATAAAATTCACAGTTCAGTCATCGTTGATTATGAATACAAATTTAAATGCTAGAACAATAAAGTCGATTTAGAAAATGATCAAAAGTGGGGTTTAAACTACTTAAACGTATTGTAAATAAAAAGATGTATAATAAAGGGGTATAATTATGCTAGTGCTAGCTATTGAAAAGGGGAAAATGACAAAATACTTCATAAAGTGAAAGTAAAAAGGTCTTTCTTTGTATGACTGACCTTGTTGTATGGCAGTGTAATTTGCATTTACGATATTCTTTACAATGTTGGGGTTTCAATAGGAGAAAGAAATAAACTAAAACGTTTGCATAATTAGATAATTGGTGCTTAAAATGGGAAAGAAAATACCGTGTGTCCATTTTACAACGCAAAAGTGTGCATACACTGTAACGGATTATAAAATGACAGAATTAATATAATCAATAAAACGCATACTTAACACAGCACAACATGTAACAATAGCTGAGCTCAAATCCTATAAATAAGACCCTCTTGTTCATATATCTCCGAAATAATTTAGTGCATAGTTACAAAAATATCATCAGACAAGTTTAATTGTCCTTGCAGTTATTTGACAGAAGATCTAAAAGAAATCAGCGTCGAATAACACTATGTTGCAAAATCGGTCCATCACAGATCATTCAGAGAATCCAAGGTGTGAATTAAGTGTGACAAAATTGTGATCATTGTGCAATCACCGAGAAACATAAAACATAAAACATATTTAGTTAATATTATGAAAATTAGTTCTGCACAAAACTTTAACCAAAGTGAGTTTGTGTTTGTGATTTAATTAAAGCTAAAACGTAATTATAAGCTCGAACTGCGTTAAGTGTTTACTAGAATTTACATTTTACTAGAATGTGCACAATGTCAATGTATTGAGCTCATTTGAATGCTTATGTTTCGACAAAAGGGCGAGATTTCTGTTCACAAAACTAAAGCAGGGACGCACATGTTGCGAAGCTTTCTAGATAAACTATTTCAATACCAGAAACATATGGACAAGATTCATTGGGAATAAGCTGCACATGAACATATGCAAAAGGCGAAATTCCAATTTTGTTTAAAGGTGCACTGAAATGATTAGGGTCAAATTGAACAATGACTTAAGCAAACGAAACTACACAGCTAGGCGCGTTCATTTAAGTCATTTAAACAGAAGATGTTTCTTAAAAATCATAACAAGTCTTTAACACCTGATCGTATGTATCGACGATACAATTGCCTTTAGAAATTGTACACTAAGGGAAACCTTTGACGTTTTGAACAGTTATCCATTTTTACATCTTTTCTATTGACAGACAGGTCAAACAGGATACTGCGGACAGTACTTACCTAGGTTTGACGACTTTTGTATATTTTGGAAATTCTGGTCATGTCATTCTACATGCCAGTGTGCTTAGCTCTCCTGTCGAACATTACAAAACACAATGACGTTCTGTATTATTTTTGTGGCATACATCTTCAGACATGTTTATACGCAAACATAGAACTTACAAGTTGATCCCTCTTTTTCATAACCAGGGACATTCATTTAATAATTTGATGACACAAAATGTGAACTAGAACGCTTTTTTGTGGATTTTTCATGAAATCTCCCAACTCCTCGATCAACCCTTTTCGTCCATTTTTTATCCAAAATACATGTATTTTGTATACTATATTGTATACTATACTATATTCGCTTGTTCAACGTTTCTTTGGTTACAAGCCTTTGCTTGAAAATCTAATTTTAAAAATGCATAGGCTATTTCGCATTGTGGAAGGAAGTTTTAATAAGGTGTATGCCATAAAATCAATAAATTTATCCTCAAATCGGCTGTCTTTTATAAAATTTATTTTCGCATTTGATAAATTAAGAAGATTTTTACTTAAGCAATAAATCCATGCAAGTTTCTATCTGTCATTTAATTGCTTCTGTTTAAACTTTCTATTCGTTCTCGTAGGTTACATCAACAGTTTACGAAATTTGACGATGACTAAAAAGACAAATTCACGACTAAATTCTAAAGATGGCACTTCGTGATTTGCAAAATGAATGCGCCTCCCTATGATTATATCATCGCTGTGTGTTACACAGGATTGGCAATATATCTCGCACTAGTCATCGGAGAAACGATTTACAAACACAGTCGGAAACTAATCTGTTTCTTGCATCTAGCTAAACAGAAATCATTGGGCCAAAAATAAATAACATTGGAATACTGTGAAGATTTTAATGAAGTAGGAAAAAAACTTTGACGCATTTATCTCCTACGCCAAGGACGATGTTGACTTCACAAGAAATTGGTATATCATTCAACGGCTAGAAGGCAATGGATTTAACAATGAGACCTTCTTGTGGACCAAACCGATTGGGAACAGCAACATAGTTGACGCCATAAAAACAAAAACAAAAGCGATTGTCGTTTCTCAGAAGTATATCCGCAAACGTTGGTGTATGAAAGAGATTTAGATGGCAAGAAAGAAGATCTTATGTCGCTTGAAATGATATAATGAGTGTACAAGAATTTTCATCTGAAGTGCATTGACGATGGAAATGCTTCACTCTTTGACAGACTGAGGACCTTCGTCAAAGTTGCGAATTGAAGTGCTGATCACAGATATATCAGCCATTTAATGGGAATGGTATAACACATTTTTCTGACAAAAATATGCGCCTGTTAAACAGATAAAAGGGTCTCCAAGCTGATAATTGATCGTACTGGTAAGAAATTCACGACATTTATCTTGTTTTAACCATTTGTTTTGTTTTAGACAACCTACACCCCTTTGTCGCAACCTGTTAAGTTTTGTGGTGTGTCAATGCAGCTTATTCCTTTGCATGGTCACAGAAAAGGCAGAGAGCAATACAAAATATACCAATAAATCTTAAGGAAGTTTTGAACACTCTACATATGCACAGTTTAACCGCATCAATACCAGCTACGACTGTTAAGTTTCAGAATAGCAAAGGTGAACCACTTAACCTTATTCTATGTAGGTCAACCGGTTATAAATTCTGTAATCGAACAAGTTGCTCTTATAAAATAAATGGTATAGTTTACGGTTATATTCAATTCTGTTCTTTATTCGGCATTTACATCAATGGCATTGCCAAAGAGCATAGGACGACACATAAAATATTTTTACGAGAACGGTATGATAATAATAGTCAAGTTAAACTAAAGTACTAATTTCAATATTTTTATCATTTTGTTTAAGCCATTTCAATTAAATTTGCTAAACTTGTAGCAATATTTCTTTCGTTTTTTGAATTAATAACTGTAATTGAGCAACTCGATTATTTATTTAATCTGTGTTTATTTCCCAAATAACTATTTGCTGTTAAGTTTTATTTATTTAATCTGTGTTTATTTCCCAAATAACTATTTGCTGTTAAGTTTGATCACACCCGTCCAACTTATCCGCAAATTATTGTTAGGTTGGCAACACGTCGCTAGGTATAAATGAAAACATATTGGGCCATGTCAGCAACATAGCAATGATCCACTATCGTAAAATTGTCAATTAAAACCCATCTATAACGATTGCGGTCATTCTCTTGTATTTATAAAATATTAAGCAATAAAACGATAATTTGAATGATTATAGAAATGAACTTTCAGCTCTAATTAAACGAAAAGTGTAGATTAGGAAGAGCCCTAATAATAATTTAATAAACAACAATTGTTTTCTTATTCAAAGAAATGTTGCAAATTTGACGGTTTATTCTGTATTATGATTTCCTTATTTTCAGTCAAACCCATTGACAATTTTCCTTCTTGACGATGGATGTTACTATGATCTAAAAGACTCGTGAACTCTGATATGGTGATTGGTATTGGAATTGCCTGCCATCTTAGCAAAAAAATTATAGTATAAGCCGGCATGATGTTTGATTTCATCGTAACCAAAGAACTAAACGGATAATAAGAACTGGCGCCGTTAATGCTTACTCGAGTTTAAATAAAACGATATATTTCCTAAAAAGAGACGTAAGGACAAATGGTAATAGACATCAAATAATGTGAACCCAATTCTTGCAAATAGCCGTTATTCATCTTTATCTGTATCATTTGGTAGTTTGTATTACATTGTACTTCTTCGGAATCCTCTTTTTGTCTCATGTTGAAAACTGATACATTTATTGAGTGTCGTAAAATTGTGTAACTTTGGATTATGTGAGATAGTTATAAAAAAGTAAGATCTATACCTTAGGAAGACGATATTTATTACTATATAATCATGTTCGGGAAATCTGAGTTTTAACGCAGGATTATTTTTAGTTTGATTTAGTTTAGTGTCCAAAAGAAAAATATGGGGAACATAGAAAATGTTAATACATTTATAAAGGAAATGGTTCAATCAAGTGGATATTCAAAGGGAAACTTAATTTATTGTAGCGCTGTTTTATACAATTTAGTCATCGACTTCTTCAGATTAAATTAAAAAAATCAATTTCCGTATAGCTTACATATCATTGCTGATGTCATTTTATTAGCGAGTTGGTTAAATGTAAAATCTCGCTAATACAAGCAAAAGCCTTTACTAGAAAGTAAATGTAAACAATTTCATATGTCTTGTGTTATATGTATCCAAGCAAAAGTACATTTTACTTATATTTTATTAATATAACATTAAAATTACCACAAATTAATAAATAAATTAAGTCACCAAAATAATATATTTAGACAGTAAGTTTTAAATACATGTCATAAGATATAATTACACAGACTACTGACTATATTTCCTTGTAAAGATGTTAATAGTTCGTGTTCGTGTTTTATGCTACAACAATTATTTTTCTATATATTTGTATATATACGAAATTTCAATAAGTTAACCAGAGAAGATATTAACGTAAAAACATGAAACTTTACCAAAATGATTGGCTGGTTTTCGTGAAAACTACAAAACAAGAATATCCCTCTTAACTACATATCTGTCAACATAACATTGAACACACCATTGTGTGTTTTAGATTTACTTGGATACAGGACAATTAACATATGTCAATTTTTATTGTCATCAATTTCTTAAACGAAAAAGAATTATATGCATTTGATTTATAGTCTATATCAAGCATGCCAGTTTATACAAACATTTTCAAGACAAAAAACACCATACATTTGCCAAGCATTATGCGTCTTTAACAAATCTACCAATTTTGTAAACTTGAAGCAGCTAAAGATTTATGTTTATCGACAACTGATTGCAAGTATCCTTCTGCCTCCGTCAATCACACTTCATAGAATCAAAACAGATTATGTGCTTTTATACGAGCCATTAAAAGGTAAAAGTACACGAGTTTAACATTCAGTAAACGTTTCAGAGAAATCATCAGATCTACAATGTTTAGAGAAAACAAAAGCATTTATACAAAATTGTTTTCTTCAAGGTTAGGGATTCTAAATTAATCGTCTATTATAGTTCATTCGTTTGACAACAGACAGTAAGAAAATATCAAAGATTCTCCTTGAGCGTTTTGTGTTGTTGTTTTTGTGATTTTCTCGCCTAACATGTCATTTTTCTTTATTTCTCAAAAAGGATTTAATGAAACGTGCATGGACCAAAACTCAGTGAAACACTTCTTAAATTTATATCAAAATGTTTTATTACTAGACAAAGGAGCTTATACAAACAATTTTATGTAAAGGTTGCCAATCCACTGAAACGAGAACTTGATCACCTGTAATAATAATGAAAATAATAAGAAGAAGAATTTGTTAAATGCCAATTGTTTTATCAAGACCAGTTGGACAAGAGCTGTATGATTGTGTCCGTTTTGTTATTCTCTTCAAATAACTTTCTTCTATGTTTAAGGTTGTCACTCCTACCAACGTTCAGCAAAAAAACACAACTGTTTTGTTATTTCTTTACAAAAAGCTAATGTCTGTTTCACCTGACAGGCGAAAATTTATGTTTAAGCATAAGATCATTTGAAACTGTTATGAAGAAGATAAAAAAAAACGTATATGCAAAATACGTTGGTTTTAATGTCGATACGTTGTGTTGATAAGGCTGCGCTTTTAGTGTGTTTATGGTCACACATAGTCCCTATTACATGGTGGTGGTGGTTGTTAAGAAGAAAGGTTAATCTCGAGCTAAAATTATGATATCTCAACCCTCCGTTAACTTATTATAATGGACAGAAGTAGTGTCTCGTCCTCGTGGTGTGGGTCAGAAATGTTTATGTACGAATGTATTTAAGATTAAGTTTTATAGAGCTAACACACTATAACACAATGTAGTTTTATTGAAAAGGAAAACAAGTTAGTATTTTTTTAGTCCTGACAAGCGTTTTTGTGTATATTTTGTTGCCTGTTGACGTACCATTCATACACAAACCAATCTCACTTCGGTATTGTCTTGTTTCTTGGAAAAAAATCAACTACAAATCAGATTCATATAAAACATTATATGATTATGTTGTTTACGTTATGTGGGTGTTTGGAAATGACAAATAGAATGCTTAAAATCAGAATTAATATTTGTCAAGATAAAGTTTTATGCACATTAAGAAAAGAACGATTATATATTCTAAACGCGTTGGCGTAGTATCTATTTCTACGCATGATGGACAGCGTTCGTGACAAGGCTCTATTAACTTTGGAACTTGACCTTGAAATACCTTTTGATGCAATGAGGGGTTTCCTTCTTTCATATTCTAAAAGTATTTAAAAAAAATTCATCATCCCACAAAGACTTTAAGCAGAAAGCATCTACGCCGTCATGCTGTTAAAATGCTTTTATTGCAAAGTTCATATTTGATCATGGTCTTTTTTGTTTTAAACATTTTGTTTAATAATTGTTTTATGGCGTGTCTAACTCTACGTACGATGCATACGTACAAGGCATCGGAACATTACTCATTAACTGGAACACCTTTCGTGAGTACAATACAAAATTGATTGACAAAGATGCCATTGTAAACTTTATATAGTTAACATCCAAATTAAGCAGAGAAGACAGCTTAAGAATCTTGCAGGGCGCAAAAATTAAATTAAAGTAATTCAAGTAAATTTTAGTTTGGTTTGTTAAGGTATACATAAGTGTCATATGCGAACTGCAAATACAAGTCTATTAGAGTTCGTTGTATTACGATGTATCGCATTTCAGTTCAGTCACTTCTTAATATAATATCGTCATTCGATTCATATATATAAACATTCATAAATTATGAATTCCGTAATGCGATCAGAATCAGGATTTCAAAACTGTGTGTACACGTCAGATTATCAATGAAGATATAATTTATATTACATCTGTAAACAAACATTTATAATGTTTCATTTCAAGATGATTTAAAGTGTGTGTTGTTTTTTCGGAAATTCTTTGACACATGGCACGAGACAACTGTGATTGGTACTAGTTTTATTTTTAAAAACATTGCAATTAGTGCTTTCAAAGATATAATTACGCAATCTTAGTTGTACGCTACCATATAAACGTCTTATAGATAATACTTAGGTGGCTTAAAATACCTTTCTCGTACATTGGCTAGCAATTGACAGAATTGTCAGGACATCTAATTTATAAATAAATGCAATTTTTTATCAACGCACCCATCGCTGTTTTGTTGTAAATAAAACAAAGTTGAAAATAATCTGAAAAAAATAGTAAATTGGTAAATAAGAAAAGTCCTATCAAAATTTTCACAGATATTTAAATTTTATCTACCAGTAGACAAAGGCAAACAAGGTAAATGCAAATGTGACAAAACACAGAGACGAGACATAACACACATAAAGAAAAACCATCAGTTACTGCTTTGGAACGGTCACTCGGCAAAAATGGGTTTGTAAATACCTTTTTAATATTATACATGTAACCCTACACCGAAAATATGATACACATTTCCTTTAAAATAATACGACTTAGATACTGTGCCAAAAGTAACTGTTTACGTGTACAAGATATGTTTTATAAAATAATGTCTTCCATCTTTGTCAAAGTAGTACCTGCTATGGGTCTATGTTTATGAAGCCATGTACTGAAGTTCCTTCAATCTCGACAGTATCTTCTAGATAACTTATAGGAACGCAGACAATTGTGCAGTTTTGCAAAATATTATTTCATTTAAAAAACCACAGGCCCAGACATCTTGTTGTTTATAGTACATTAAAAACCAGACATAATGACATAATGGGAGCTAGGGAGTTTATCTACACCCTAGTTTGATTTGTCCATCCAGTTTGTTAAATCTGTGATGCATGGCTGCTGATGCGTTTTGACATTTTATTTTAGACAAATGATCTGGGTTTTGATTTTTTTACTTTAGTGACAAAACATGACAAATCTTAATTACTTAGATTTGTATAAGCCGCAGCATGTAATTGAGGAATGAGTCATCAATATATACCGTTATGGAGCCAACACTCTCTTACGATCCGTAAGGTCTTGCTTGATTTGTTTATATTAAATGGCCTAATTTGTATTCTTTTTTTCTTTATTTCAATATTAAAAATACCAGCCAAATGACTTCTTCACAATTGAGTTTGTTGCTGTTATATGTGAGGTTCAATGCATATTTTTAACTGTCCTCCAATCAGTTTTATCAGGTTATCGGTTGCATAATTATTATTATAACACTTTATTTGGCATGTATAGATAAGTCCAGATCGTTACAATTTAATCTAGACACAACGTGTAGATAGGCTCGACTCATAACTCACTATTTATTCATTTAAGTTTATTATAGATAAATAACAACACAGTAATGTCCTAAATTAGTATAATAATCAAGGATGAGGCAAAGTTTCAAATATTCAACTTCATTAATCTTATGTATTACGTTAACGTTTTTTTATTACACGGGTATTAATTTTATCCTTCCATCACCTCGGACATTGTATATAGAAAGCCTTGTTTGATAACATTAGCTGTATTAAACACCATCCCGAAGGACTACGTTTTCCACGCTAGGTCAGCTATTTTGTCAGAAGGTATCTGCATACCTCATATACATGCTTGGTTATCGCTGTCTGTAACCATCTATACCAGTTCATCAGAAGTCGTCAATTTTTTTTGTTGCTAACTTAAATCATTATGATGCGAGTTTTTAACAGAGTTTGTCTTTTCCTGGATGCTTTCTATAAACCGGTATGTGTGGGGAAATGTCAACAACATAGAGCACTAGGCACACTTTTGCGATCTATAGGCTGCTGAAAATGCAGTTGAAAATTCTGTTGCCGTAGCTATTGAACTATCAGCTGGTGCTGTTTATGAAAATAATCTTGCTGATGCTATTGAACAGTCTGAATTCTGCAATGTAAGCAATAATGATGTGCACGAATTTATATAGAAAATAAGAACACTCCTAGAAACACATTCAGTTACATCATCAAATTTACAAGATGTTTGCCTATCAAGGGAGAAAGTCGTCCAATGTTTGAGATAGCTGTTGAGCTCCTGGATGATTATCTTTTTTGTCCTTGCAGAGGAAATTTGGTACCGACTTTGTGTCTGTTACACGCCGGATCATTTTAACTAGTATAGAGCGGAAACTGAGTCGGCAAAAGTATCCATAAACCATCATGTCAGGAAAAGCACTGCAGTTCTAATTGTCTCGAGAAACCTACAATGAAAAAAAATAAAAACAGGTTCGTATTTATTAGGCTCATTTTTATTTTTGTTTATCTAAACTAAACATATTTTTATATGTTTTTATAATTTTAAATGTGAAAAAATAATGTATTAGCTTCTAAGAGTTGGCACATACAAATAAATATGACATTCACAATTTTTTACGGTAATAAAATAAAGTTTGAGATTGTGGTTTTAATAGCAAAAAATGAAAATTAAGAGAATCCAAAAAAGAATACATCTTGAAGAAACTTTTTTAATTATAAATTTCAGGGGCAAATGAAACCAGCCAGACGAACCACAACCAATAAGGATGCTGTCATTGAGATCATGTAGCAGAAAGATATTAAAGGCGGCAACTCACCCACTTCACAGCAGATTACCATCTAGTTGAACAACACGTTAATTTCGGTCTAAGAGGAACAACATAGCAGTACAATCTTCGGTGAGAACTAATCAATCCAGTATCCTGAAAGATATTAGAACTAACTTTAAGAAATAGGAATTGCAAAGAGTGCTAAAATTTATTATATTTCTTTATCATTTTTAATTTTTTTTTTTTTTTATTTCTTTTTTTAAAACTGGTTAATTATTTGTTAAATAAGATGCAGACATACAAGATGTTTATCAAGCAAATCGCAATATGAAAAATAGTAAAATGAGTTTTTTTAAATTATAAGGTGGGCAGTTACATACAGACAGCATCAGATGGAGCAGAATCTCTAAAATATAAAAGACAAATGAAGACAAAAACTAGGGAAATATTGGTGATGTATGGAGGGCTTCACCAAAAGTGTTTGCTACTCACACTAAGAAGTGTCCTGTTTCCATCTATAAGATCTATGTTCAGAAACGACCTCTAGGCTTGTCGAATGCAGGGTACTCTTTCTACCACACCCGGACCACAAATTTTGTAGATTCTGCACACTGTTTTTGGTTTGTTGGGCAGCGTGCTTTTGTAAACAAACTAGGTAACATGATGAAAACAATGGCAGAAGCAGCAAACTTGCCGGGTAAAAGGCGAATCACAACCAGAAAGCACCTAGTCCAACAACTTCGTAACAACAATTTCCATTCTACAGATATCATGGCTGCTACTTGTCGCAACAATGTACAATCGGTGATCAATTATTCGACAATTTCAGTAAAGCATGAGAGAAGATGTTCAGATCTAGTTGCAAACTCTACATCTTCAACTGTACACAATCGTTATCCTGGCAGTGTTACACATCCCCAGCCCGAACAGCTGTTTCAGCGTAGTCCTTCTGTTCTTCATCCACCTCCACCACCACCTCCGCCACCACCTCAACAACAATTCATGCATAGTTAACAGCACATGTTTAGCAAATTTTCTACGGCGCACATTTCCTCATTCGAAACTTATGTTCAAAATTAGTTAAGTAATGTTTATAACAGCGAAAAGCGAACAGCTGTCGAGACAAGTCGGGCTTTACCTTAAAATCGTTGCACATTGACATAAAGCCGAAAAGTCAATCAAAACGACCATTAACATAACTGAAACGACGTTATTTACATTAAGGATATTATCTGTTTAAATCATGCAAAAAAAGTTTGAATGTTAGATTATATTATATTCGGTTAAAGTTTGGATCAGTTAATTACGTGTGTGTTTCATGATAGACTGTTCGCGTCAGTTCGATTCGGTACAATTAGGTTTAGTTTGGTAGCAAGGACTCTAGCCGTCGTTTTGTTTTATATGTTTGTGCTGAGGGTGTGTAATTGAATTACTTAATATCGATGTCATATATGTTGATGAAATAAACATTGCATTTAACATACTTTTTGTTTCTACAATTGAAGTAACAATTTTGGAATCAATTATTTGTTTGCTTTTTAGATCTTTTTCTGTGTTACTTAATGACGCGGATGAATAAACTGATGACTAAAGTGCACAACAGAAACCTAGTATTCTCTATATAAAAGATTCATATAAGACTTATTGCTTTATATATCTACCAATATTAGTCATTTGTAATATAAGAACATGTATGTACATTTAAGCTAAAACACACAAACAAAAAATGGAAGTCTCTTGGAATAGACACAGACAGATGACACTAGTTTTATTACTTATTTGTCTGGGGTCTTAAAATTTCAATTTAACAGATGATGAAAAGGTATAAAAACGTCGGATGTTGTTAACGTCGGAGAATTTCAAATGAACCATATGGGAAATTAACAGCATATCACAAATAGACAGCAATACGGAAATTGCCAATTCTGTGGTTGATGTTGTGGTGCTTCGCACTACAGTTGACGGTGTATGTATCAATATTCCGCCAAGGAGGATATTATTTAGCAACATGTTAAAAATAATTATAGTTTACATGTTTTTTACATATAATTACAGCAATCGACGTTTGGAAATAAATATACCGACACAATATTTTATTCGGCTATTTTCAAACAACAAAATGTTTGGAAGTTGTTTTTCATCTAGTTAGAGGACTCATTTTTTCAGGTGGTAGAGCGTCGGCTTGCGGATCGGGAGGTCGTGGGTTCGAACCCCGGCCGGGTCAAACCAAAGACTTTAAAGTTGGTAGTAGTGGCTTCCCTCCTAACGCTCGGGGCTAAGGGGACAGCATTACGCCTGACTCGTCGGTGTCAGTATAATGGACCGGCCGGGTTCAGTCCCTGGGCACCTCACAAGTGCCCCTGTGCTATAATGATAGAAATGTCGCTGCGCAGTATCGGCAAAAATGCCGGCTAGTCCAAATCCAAATCATTTTTTTCAGTTTATAAGTTTATTATTTTTAAATGATAAATCAATTTATATTTTGTATTTGAATTGTTTTAAATCTAGTTTTAACTGGTTAACTTGCAATATTGTCAATAACTGATCAATTAGTAATTATGTCTACACTTTTTGTCTGAGACTGGATAACAGCTCGACTTAACATAGCCATAGCTCACCTAAAGAATATCGATTAACGAAATGCGAACACATAAGCTATTAATGTTATCCCATGATTTATTATCTAAACATTGCTCGTTAGTTTCTGGCTGTGAAATTAAACTGAATTGGTAACTGCAGTACTTAGATTCTGTTAGTTATGACTGACCATCTTAAAAATAAAATCGACAGGCTGCAATGAAACAGTACACTAGCACCAGACAGAAAGTGTCAAACGAATTATGTTAGCAAGTTCAATTATATAATTAACTTAATAGCTGTTTCGGGTTTATTTTTATTTATTGTATTGACAATATTTAAAATCGAAATAATACCATATTTCTTTTCTGAACACTATGTGGACATTATTTTTCGATGACGTCACTACTTTCGACATAACGTATAGAAAATATCAGCGCATGGACATTTTGTTTTCAAATAGATCGTTTTTCTTTTCGTTGCTTGCATTTGAAAAACTCGTCAAGAAGTGTGAGGTTAGAGCTCAGTAAAACCGGTTTAAGCACCCAAGTCTGTCCATATTGCCGACTGACCGTTCCAAGGCGGTAACTGTCGGGTTTGCTTTTCCCTTAAATGACTCATCACAAATTTGTTCTTACTTTTCGCTTGGCTTGCATGTGAAAAACCTTTGTTCTGTGCCTTTTCGGAGTTTGGTATATGGCAATACTCATAGGACTTTGTCATATATTCTTAAAATATTGTTTGATAAAATTGTGTTCTTGACAAGGGCATTGGATTAAGTGGATTATGCATTTTTTATTAGATAACAATTTAGGATGAAGAAGCTACGACCAGGGTTAGCTTTGGAATGGTTATGAACAGAAATCTTACTGTTGTCCGAAACTTGGTGGCCTTCAATGTCTGCACACTGAAACTCGAGAATACTTTTTATCTTTTACCAAACTTATATACATTAATACTTTGAAGCTGAATTTACTAAATAGCTTCTAAACTGAAGACACATGAAACCATCATTTTCTCAAATATGAATTACTAATAGGAACACGGTTAATAAAGAACAAATTATATGTTTAAATATTGGTGTTTGTATTTTGGGTTTTACGGCACACCAACACTTGATAGGTCATACGGCGCTGAATACATTAAAGTTGAATAACAATAGAATATAACCAGGTTAAAACTAAAATACGTGAGTAAAAATAAAAATCTATCAGGTTAAAATGTGAATTATAAGTGAAAACATGTTAATATTGGTATTTTGATCGCTCTAGGCTTAACAATTTATTTTTAAAAGTATTATCCAAAATGGCGGTGAATGCTTTAGTTGACTTTTTCTTTTTTCAAATTGAATTTATATTTTTCGTGAAGAAATATTACAACGTTCGTCCTAAAAGTAATTGATAATCTAACGAAATCTGATTTGATTTTAATCGAAACTTATTCTTTCTTAAAAGCTGTTATCACAGCTTCCTTAATACTTTTTGAACTTAGCCAGTGGAGAAAACGTTCCTAAGTTTCAAAGCACAGATATTAAAGTAGATAAGTGTCAAAGAGACAGTTACAAATAGAGCGTTAATTGAACATTAATTGTGTTTTAATTGAATATTTATGCTTTTACGATTGTATGTCGGTTTTTTAAATACATGAAGTAGAAAACATTGAGACATTTCTCGAATTTAACAAAGAAGTTGTTCTTGAAACCTTGTGTAATTCGTAAATATTGCTTAATTGTTTTGAACGACAAAATAAATTAATTTACCATTCTTATAGGACCTGTCGTAACTCTTGAAATTTGACAAGGTGGCCCATTTAAGTATGTCAAATTGTGTCCACATCAAGTCATTTTCATAGTACAATGTTCAATTTATTTTATTAAAATTATATCAATCATTTTTTGCTTAGCATTTCGCAAATGGTAATATGGAAACGATTAAAAGTGCCCAACAATCTGAAATTGGTGTGTTGTGGCGTGTCAATGCAGCTTATTCCGTCGCATGGCCTGATGTTACTATCGAACATTTTACCAAGACAAGAAACTGCACAAAGTGATTTACCAATATTATTTTCGGTAGTTTGGAACACTCTCCATGTGTCCTGTATATGCGCATCAACTGTTAACATTTGGGATGTCAAAGGTTAAGCAGTAATTCCGCGTAGGTTAACTGGTTATAAGGTATGTAATCGCTTGATTGCTCTAAAATAATTGCACTTTAAAATAAAAGGTATAGTTTCCGGGACGTTTGTTTTATATTCAATTCTTTATTCAGCATAAACGTAAATGGCATTGTAAAAGAATATGATGTCAATATATTTTACAAGAACGATATGATTTAAATAGCTATGGTAAATAGCAAATACAATATTTTTAATTTCATTATTTCTGTCACAACAATTTCGTTAAGGCACTGTTTACTAAATTTGCAAGCCATATTTGCGATCGTTTTTTGCATTAATAATTATAATTGGGCAAGTCAATTATGTATTTACTCCTTATATATCTATTTCTCGAATAACCTTTTGTAGTGTTGACAATAGCTGCCGGGGTGCGATACTTCTCTCCATTGTACCAAACTGTGACAACACAGTCCATCGTCTCCACATCTCTCATCTCCGTCATTTGAAATTTTATTTGTCTAGCCTACTTTGGGCATATGCGAGAAAACAGTTGTCTGTAGTAAGCAGTGTTTGCAACAACAATCCAGTATTATAAAATTATCAAATAAAGCTATTTATAGACATTCTACTGTTTTTATAAAATATATTAAGGCATTAAAGCGTTAATGTGCATGATAATAGAAATAAATTTCCAGCCCTACCAAAACGAAACGTGTAAATTAGGAGGTGCCTAATTTAATAAGCAAAATGTTATCTACTTGTAAAGTTTTGTAAAGTGTTGTCTTATTCTAGGAAATTTTGCAAATTTGAAGATTTCTTCTCTATTATGATTTCCTAATTTACGGTTTAACCCATTGAGTATTTTCCTTTTTGGTGACTTTCAACTAAAAGACACATGACCTCTGACCTCTGTGATTGGTATTAGAATTGCATTTTAGTAACCAACAGTATAAATCGCCATGATGTTTGATTTCTTCATAAACAAAGAACCGTAAAGGTTAATATGAACTGGCGTCTTAATAATTATTCGAGTTCCAAGTAAAATAGACATAAATAATTTGAACTTTATTCCATCAAAAGGCCGTTATTTTTATCTTTATCTCTTAGATTTAGTAGTTTCTATTACTTCTGCTCCTTTGCCTGGGTAAAGTTACATTTGAATTAGATATAACCACTACCGATGATAAATGTTGATATTGAATTCTGTTCTACAATGGAGATTTAAACGATGTCATATGTTATTATCTTATGTAGTCACTTTCACAAACTAATGTCATTTCTTTTAAATTTTGAAACCCTCGTTTTACGCTCTCGTTGAAAAATGATACATTTAATGAGAGTCGTAAATTTGTGTATCTCCAGATTATGTTAGATAATTATACGAAACTGAGCTATTCGCCTTAAGAAGACGAGATTTATTACTATAGTATCATGTTCGGAAAATTCTGATATTTAACGCAGAGATGATGTTGGTTTGGTTAAATTTATCGTCAAAAGGCAACATGCGAGAAATTTGGACGTTTTAAAACATTTAGATGAAGATGATGTGGTTCAATCAAGTAGACAATACTTATATCTTCATGACAGTTTGAAATAAAAACTGCCATCCGGATTACTATTGAACAGTGAGTAAGGGTTGTTTTACAGTCTCTTCGAAAAAAAGCAAAAGTTATTGTATTATTATCATTGTTTCGTACGGTTTGGTTATCGATCATTTCAGGCCAAATTAAATAAATCAATTCCCATCCCGCAGAAATAGCATTTGTGCAGTCATTCTATCAGCGAGGTGGTTTAATGTAAAATGTCGCTATGTTAAAAGGCTCACTAGGAATTGCCCAATGTAAACAATGGCATATGTCTTATGTAAATATATCCAGCATTAAAGGCTTTTAAACATTTTACTTTTATTTTTATTACGTTATGTATTTCCAACAATCCTCAAATTAATAACGATATGCTAATGTAATGAGATACATCAATGGATTGTCTCCCCTGAATAA
>CM017555.1:86591367-86721367 GCA_007844125.1 Sinonovacula constricta
AACGCCGAGGATTTATCCGCAGTTAACATATTATATATGATAAAGATTAAAAAAAATCCCGATGTTATACCTACTGTGCAATCTCACGTAAAGGGTATGGAGACTGCTCAAGTTGTCCCACCTGTATAGGGCACGACTGGAGAGATGAAGAGACAAGAAATCCAACAGTGACTATCCAATTATGGCTTTAAGTCACTGTTTTCATATAGTCTCAACGACCTGTCCGGTCATCGTGTAATTTAAAAGCAATGCAAGTTCTTGACTGTAAAAGGGTCAATTGTAAGCAATGCAGTACATCGAAGTATTCATGGGATGTAACCGTCTGCAATACATTTTCTGATAAGTTTTGTAAAGTGGTCAGAAAAGTTATTGAGACCCTTGATCTTCTTTAACTTGTATAAAACATTTCCATAAAATGCAGGATGGCTTATGCCTTTCTGCATAAGTGTTTTCATACTGCTATTATACTTAGAAGCAATAAAATCATTGCGGTGAAAGAATTATGTAAACGAAAGCCTTGCTATAACAGTTTAGAAGAAATAAACAGGTTTCTAGCATTGAAATCTTCTACTTTAGTACAAACTCGTGCAAACCTTGTAAGTTGTGATATGTAAATACCATAGGAGGTAGCACGAGGTGAATTACCATCAAGGTATGGATAATTCACAATACTAAAGTTGAAATCATCTTTCTTGTCATAGATTTTAGTAGAGACGTTGTCATTGGAAATATTGATCTCAATGTCTAGAAATGCTGCATTTAAATGTCAGTTATTTGCTTTATTAAGGGTAAGTTCTGGAGGGTAAATCAGATGGATCATTTGAGAAAAGAAAGGATTATCTATAGTTAGAATATCGTCAAGATAGCGTGACGTTAAATTGAAAGCCTCTATAATGTGGCTTTGGTTTGAAGGGGATAAAGTTAACATGAAATCACGTTCAAAGCAGTATAAAAACAAATCTGCAATTAATGGTGCACAGTTGGTTCCCATAGGGATACCAATTACTTGTCTAAATAAAGTGTCACCGCATTTTATGTAAATATTGTCTAATAGAAAACGTAAAGCTTCACAAACATCCGTGCAAGTCCACATAGTAAACTTTTCTAAGAATGTGTTGGTAAAAAAAGCATTACTTTCATGACATGCAATATATAGACGTTGCTCTCGAGCAAATGTTTTCTCAATAAGAGCAATCAATTTGGTCTTAATTAAATCATGAGGTAAAGAAGTGTACAGCGTAGAGAAATCGTAAGTATTAACTGCAGAGCAATGAAAGATTAAAGTACGAAACTTGTCTAAGACTTCTGAAGAATTTTTAATAGACCAAAAAATGTTAATTCCTGAATTTTCATACACTTTTTCACAATATTTAACAACCTATGATTCAGCCACATTTATGGTTAAATATCCCACTGGATTCGGGGACTAATGAAAAAATGACTTAAAGACATGTACTTAACATATTTCTATTTTTATTACGTCTGGAAATTGTGTTTTATGTCATATTCTTGGTATACTTTACACTTACACTCTCAGGTAATGATCTCGCTTCACCTACGAATGAAGATGAAACATATTATGAGGGCTTATAATAACCATTTCATAATTTAAGTAGACTTACTGGCAGGTCAGTTATATGTCCATACAGCAATACGTGAAATTACGATACTGAACGAAAACAAGTATTAAGTCAAAGTGAAATTACCTAAACCTTGCAGGGTTTTTTTTTTATTTGGTACCTAAATTCTTGACAATATAATGCAATATATTTGAATGAGTGGCACAAACAAGATTTGTGTATGTTATTTCTTAATGAAATTAGCACAATGTGTATACAAATAGGTATTATACATTTATTTTAACAACCGAATTCATGAACTTTTCAATCGCTAAGTCACCTTTAAATCGTCATCTGTATTCATGCAGGTTATGCAAGTATACTCTCAATGCCTTGATGTCCATATTATTTGCAAATACACCCCGTTGAGTCACAGCCATGTTTGCACTTGTATGTGATCGTGTTCACTAAGTTTGTTGATGTTGCGATTGACTTAGAAAGGAGTAGATACACACTCTGGTTTTAGGTTTTAGATAAGGTTCTGTATAGTATTATAGCAATTAATTTGACATGTACTTACAGGTCAACACCGTTAAAATCAAGGTACACAGTGTAGTTTGACTCGATATATAATACTGTTTATTCAGTAAAGTTCATTATCGCGAAATAGAAACAATGAATGCCAAAATGATTATATAAAGCAAGGATTGTGCATCTTAAGTCTAATGTATTACGCTAAACCTATTTATTACAAGAGTATTATTTTATTATAAAAGACTTATAAAAGGCAAATTGCTGTATTAATATGTGCAAAAATGTACCACATATAGGTGAAGAAAGAAAAAAGTTAACATTGACACCCACAAACTAATATATGCAAGTCATTTTGAATAATAACAGACTGTTGAAACTAGTTTTATTATTTATTTGTCAGGGTTCTAAAACATTCTTTAAAGCAGATGATGAACAGTTATAAAAAATATTATCGATCAGTCGGGGAAATTGTTAACGTCGGAGACATGTAATATTGATAGGCATCTAATGAACCATATGGGAAATTAGTAGCATACCACAAATAGACAGCAGTACGGAAATTGCCAATTCTGTGCTTGATGTCATGGTGCATCGCAATACAATCATCCGTATATGTATAAACAATCTACCGAGGCGGTCATTACAAGGCAAGATGAAAAGATTAATTAAAGCAATCAACGTACGGATATATATGTATTGACACGATACTTTATTCAGCTATTTAGCAAGAAATGATACGTTTTATAGATGTTTTTCATCTAGTTTGTGGAGTGCAATTTTCATGTTTATACTTTTTTTCGCAAATAGTAAATCGATTTACATTTTGTATTTTTAAATTAAATTGTTTTAAAATAAGTGTTAAACTGGTTAATTTTTAATATAGTCAATAAATGATCGATCAGTTATTAAGTCTGGATAACTTCAGTAAATCAAGTCAAAGCCAATTAAGTGTAACATCCAACCGAATATAGAATTATGACAAGTGAACGAATGTGCTGTTAATGTTATCTCAAATAGATGATTTATTTCTATCTTAAAATGGTTCATTCGTCTCTGAAAGTAAATGCTGTATTGAGATCCTCTCGGTTATGGCCAACCATCGAAGAAATTGGAAAGGCTACAGAAACCAACGTATACCAACACCAGTCAGCTTGAATGTAACTTATTGATTTTATCAAAACCTAGTTTAATTATATAATTTTCTTTTGTAATGTTTTGAGGTTGAGTTTTCTTTAATTTTATTTTCAATATTTAAAATATTGTTATTTATCAAATTTTGTTTGTATCTACTGGCGCTATATTTTTAAGTGCATTGGGTTAACTGTCAGACATTATCTTTATTTAGATTTTGTATGAAGAGCTAAGATTATGGTAACTCTTAAAAATATTAACAAATATCGTATTATTGTCAAAAACTTGGTCTCCCTTGTCTTATGGATGACACCATGTTGTTCTATAAACAACCGAAGAACGGCGCTTTCAAGCGTTACGTTTCGGTTATTGTTTAACTTTGGTGAATATCAGCAATAAATATGATTGAAGTTTAAAATGGTGCTACAATATTACCTGTCACTAGAAATTGTTAATGTTCCTTATGTGTTAGTATGATTGTCAAACTTAAATTGCATTTTGCGAGTCAAATGTTACGTTTTATTATTGTGTCTGTATTCGGACATTTTTCCAAACGCCATTTACAATTCGTCGTTGCATATAATTTTAATAAGAATATATGACAAAGTCCTATGAGCATTGCTACATATACTAGAATTTGAAAAAAGCACAGGACTTAGGTATTCATATCTAAACTAAATGTAAAAGTAGGAACAAATCCGTGATTATTTATTAAACGTAACAAAAAGAGAAAACCATGCAGTTACCGCATTGAAAGGATCAGTCGGAGAAAAGGACCGACTAGGGTGTTATACCGGTTTTACAGAGCTCTAACCTCCCACTTCCGGAGTGGTTGCTCCAATTCAAGATGAACAGAACACCAATCTATATTTGAATAAAAAGGCGCTGAAGTTTTCTTGCATAAGTTATGACGAAAGTAGTGAGGCCATTGAAAAATCATGTCCACATGGTATTTAAAAACGAGAAGTGTTATATCATTTAGCAAAAAAGAGATTTTATTGTATATTAATTTAATTATTAGATTTTTTTTTAATCAAGAATGGCCAGAGAAGTGCATATGGTTGTAGCATCCTGGTAATGTGACGATGGAATTGAGGTATAAAGGTCTAATGTCCACCAAAGGTCATATAGTAAAAATCCTTATAGGATAAATTAAACATATATTACATGCACGGGTAGATATTTTACGACCGTCGCTCTGCACAAGTAACATTGATGTATTCATGGATAAGAATGACAATTCGACGCTTTGTTAATCATTTAGTGACAACAAGGTTTTGCTGTTTCTTGGTCGGTTTGTTGTTATGCAAAAATGTTCCATTATTAAATAGAAACTTGAAGGCAACCTTTGATGCTTTTTATCAATGCTTTCTTGTTCTTTAATATTTTGATTCTGACTTTTAACCAATAAGATTAATCTGGACATTAGAATAAACTATTTCAACATGAGTGCTGATCCATAAATTACAAATAAGAAAACGGTAACTGACGAATAAATAACACGTTCAAGTATTGTTGATAAAATCGCTCAAGGCTTAACAATTTCTCGTAAAATTTTATTTTCTAAAACGGCGACAGATGCTTTGGTTGATTTTTACTTTGAAATTTAATTAATATTTTTGTTGAGAAATATTACATCGTTCATACTAATTTAACAAAATTTTACTTCATTTAAATTAGCCAGAGGTAGTGGTAGCGTTTTTTAAGTCATTTATCTTTATTGTCAACGGAATATTGTGTAGGCTTGACGACTTGACGACGGGATGTTTATGGATTTAACCTTGCACTTACTGGCTGTGATAATTCAATCAATTAAACTTCTCCAGTAAGGTTTTTTATCTAAACACTTATCATAAAAAGTATATGTGTTGCTGAAAGAAGAAACACTTATCATGAAAATTGTATGTGTTGCTGAAAGAAGAAATTTAACTATTTCGGTACCTTCAAAGTATAATTGTACCGGATGACATTGATTGTGGTGAAGCATTACGGATGGTTTAGGTAGGTTGATTCACAGTTCTGGACAGTCTTTTTTCAAACTGTTCAAGCCTTTATGAACAAGTCAAAATAGATAACACGTCAACATATAAGAAGAAAAAGTATACTCTGAACAAATTATTCTTATAATGGTTCTTATTTGTTTCTAAATCAAAACGCAGCTTTCGTTCGGGACCAACGAAAAAGAAATAGTGTCAGTAAATCAGGCAATTAGCATTACATGTTTCTGCTACATGTGTTTGAGTGACAATTTAGCTTCTCTTCTTGTTAGACACACGAAACATTAAATTGAAAACCAACATGGTATATTAGCTGAGTTTAGCTAAATACATACAATTTATATCATTGAAACATTGATTGTCTTATCCTTGATAAACATAATTAGATGTACTGGTCGTGTCTTTAAACCATTGTATTGACAAAACATTACAGCACTTTACAAGAACCTTTAAATGTCACAAAAAAGATGCAAAACTTTCTAAAATAATTGTACAACTGGAGATTGCATGATAAATAGTTTCGTACAATGGTCATATGAACATATTTTTTTTATTTGTTAAATTATTCCTAGGTAGAACCAGTACGCAGTACGCAGGTACTAAGCACCTGGAGCACTGTGCAGTAGTGTATTGTAAACATAAAGAAGACATAAGAAGGAAAAGACAACTCAGATTCAGTGATATGGTACAGTTATTTTAGTAATGTGTTGTATTATTTTGAAATCATTCTATTAACTTTCAAATAAGATTTATTTATTATATGGCAAAGTCCTATAAGCATTGCAATATATATCAAAATTGAAAGGACACAGGACAAAGGTATAAGAAAAAGAACAAATACATAAACATTGGTGAGTGGTTGAGGTCTATTATTTTATGATTCTGGTAGAAAAATTTCAACAGTTTGACGCGTAGTCAGTGGTCTAATAATTGAAAGGAATATCCAAAAAACAGAAAAATTGAAATAAGAAATCTAGAAACTTTACATCTTTGAATAGAAGTTTTTGTGATATTTTGAAGACAATGTATAAATGTACAACACCTGTTTCTCACATTATTATTGAAAGAAAGTGACAAAAAGGTCTGGCCTTAATATTCGTATACTCACTTCCAGGTATTAAAGAAGATATACGTTACACATACGATATTACGTTAATATTTATTGATTCAATAATAATCAAAGAAAAGAGACAATACAAATGGAACTTTATGTGGTAATTATTATTTAAAATTTATCAATTATTTTGTTTTAATGACACAGACTAGTAAAAAGGTGTCACATTTCTCTTTTTACAGAGAGGTGTTTTTTACTATCTGTGTACATTGCAAAGTTTTAAAATGTATAAGACGGACGAACAAGTTGAATAATTGAATTAATTTACCAAGAAACCTTGATCATAGGATCACACGTGAGTATTCCAAACTTCGACGAGGCAGTCCACTTAGTGATTAAGATAAAAGGGTGTCAAAATCAAATTATTTTCAAAGAATAACTGTCCAACTTATTTTATCAAGGAAATAGCATAACTTTTTGAAATTTCCTAAGTGGTAATAAGAATACATTTAAAATCACCAAACATATTATTTGTGAAAGTTAAGTGATTTTATCTTCCACCAAGCACTTGCCTGAAATAACCGGTAATTACGCAAATTTGATGTAATTGCCATTGAAATTGCTCTTATCCTAAGGCTCTATGTATTGGATAACCCCCTTGCCACAAAAGCAATTTATTAAAAATATTTATCGGCATTTAATTCAATGTTGCTTTTAACTCGTTTTACCGCCACAGTAAATGTTTATTACCATATAAAGATTTTGATATTGGTAAATCATATACACATTTCTAAGTGCAATACTTAGCAAAATAGTCATAGATCACCAAACCGAGATGCGAAAGGTTTTAAGTTGCATAACAAAGGGTATTTTTGAGAACCGATTTCAACCTAAGCATTGTTAATTATCCATACATTGTCGGTGATTCTCTTCTTGCTACCTATCAATTTAATGAATCCCAAATTACAAGTTTAGAACAGGTTTGTACTGAAGTAGAAAATTTCAATGCTACAAGCCAGTTTATAACTTCAAAATTGTTAAAACACTGCCATAGATTCCACAAATAATGGAGAGCCTTTTTAAAATTCTTTTACTGTTATGACTTTTTTGCTTCAAAATACAATAGCAGTGTGAAAAGACTTTTGCAAAAAGGTGTAAGGTATCCTGCACTTTTTGAAAATGTTTTATATCAGATCAATAGCCTCAATTGCTGATAATTACAAGCAGTGAACCAATCATTATACTGCATTGCTCTTTAAGTGACCCTTTTGCAGCCAAGAACTTGCTTTTAAAGTACATAATGATCGAACAGGTCGTTGAGACTACATATATACGATGATTTAAAGCCATAATTTGGACAGTCACTGTTGCAATTCTGTCTCATCTATCTAGTCGTGTCCTATATACATGAGACAGCTTAGCGTCTCCGTGCTCTTTAGATGAGAATGCACAGTAGGCATAGCTTCCTTCGGGTTTTTGTTTGTCTTTATTATATAATATGTCATTTGAGGATAAATCCTCGGCTTGCTATAATACAACATTAAGATTGCATTACCTATCACCGCTTCACAGTACCACATTTTGTTTGGAATTAGTTCTTTAATTCGGATTCCGTTCTGCTCTTTACATTTTACATTTTATTCTTTAGATTAAGGCGTCACTACATTATATTTTATGATATTTAAACTTTTTTATGATTCGTCATCGATTGGACGGTTGTATTTCAAACTTCTCTCTCGTTTGGAAACTTTTACCCTTTGTACTGACTGTACATATGTTTAGAGTTCATTAAAAAATTAGAGTTTAAATTTGATTGTATATAGCATTCTATTTTCAGTTTTAACTTGAGATGCAGATGCTCATTTTGATAGGATATGTTTATTTACACTGTATGTTTATGAGAAAACCCTTAAAGATATCAGATTCACGGTTTAAGCACCCCAATGAGTACTTTTGCAGACTGATCGTTCCAAGGCGATAACTGTTGTTAATAGGTAAATAAGACGCAGTCAAATTTACACTGATAATGAAGAAGGTAAACCATTGTGCCATTATGGCTTTAAGTTATTGTGTTGAAGACAACATTACGCGATAATGTGGTAATACCGTCACAACTGTTCTAGAAACTGTCAGGAAGAGATCCGATCTTATGCCATCAGGACATCCATTTCACAGGTTCATAACACGGGAGATCCGACCTTATGACACCAGGACATCCATTGTTACAGGTTAATAACATGGGAGATCCGATCTTATGCCACCAGGACATCTATTGGTACAGGTACATAACACGGGAGATCCGATCGTATGACACCAGGACATCAATTGTCACAGGTTCATAACAAGGGAGATCCGATCTTATGACATCAGGACATCCATTGTTACAGGTTCATAACACAAAAAGCATTTTGAAGTAATTACTTTGTAGGGAAAGGGACATTTTCTACATTTAAAATACCGAATATTTTGTCCATTCTTTGATCAAATACATGGTCTATTATAGCTAATAAATACTGCGATTTATATATTGTATGTATGTTTGTAAACAATGTTTAAGTAAAAGGCTCGTTTTTATTTAAATATTTGAAATATCGCCCAAAACAATGTTATATTCTTTGTGTTCTTGTCTATAACAGCGCATCTTCATAATAAAAAGTTTAGTCATTCGGGTGCCTTTTAAACTTTTCCTTTCTTAATAAACTGGAAAGGACAAACACATTTCGTCATTATGAAATATTTATATTTTGACTTTGTCTGTAATGACTTCATTTTAGTTTACATTTTACAGAGTTTCAAATGCAAGCAAATTACAATTAGAAACTATAGTCCCGACATTTCTCCATTCCTTATTTTTAATCGCAACGGCAATTCATGTTAGCATACTTATATATGTTAAATAGATTAATTGTGAATATTGTGATCCACCAAAGACGGAACTAGTAAAATTGAAATTGCAAAGATAAAGCCTCAATGGCGTGGTTCTGACTCTTTGAACTATTTAAAATAAAATAATGTAGTACACATAGAAAGTGTCATCACAGCCGGTTGCTATGAAACACATTTAATATGAACCAAAATCACAAAAAGAAATTGTATTTTTTAACTCGGATGCTTAAATAAACAATGTATCCATTTCGATTTCAAACTATAGTGATATTTTGCAAATGATGTAAATTCAGGAGATGTGATCGATTTTAAAATAAAAATCTCCGTATGACACTGCCAATAGGATATTAATATCAGAAGAATGTGTTTTGCGGCATCGACAGAAAACTTAATATAATGCAGCATTTTTATGTTGAATAATTATCAAAAGAAAAACAAAAAAGTAAAGTATGTGCATGTTTGTCTCCTGCTATTTCTTTTTGCTGTTGTTTTTTTTTTTTTGTTGTTGTTGTTGTTCTCAAAGGTTGCAATGCAAAACAATACTCATAGGTACTTACCATTCCTTTGCATAAATAAAAGACTTTTAAACCTTCAATAGTATCGTAGATCCTTAATATTGGAAAAATTGTCTCATTTTTTCTTATTACTATTATTTCGTGTTATGTATGTAACCTCTTTTAATTGACCTTAATGTCTTCGGTTTTCATTATCAATCATGTATCTGTTTTAAAATAAACCAACAAATATTATTATTATTACAAATATGTAATATATGTTGTCATTTAATTCATCCTATAAGGATTGTTACGTGTACTTTCTTTGATGGACATTGAACTTTAATTCTTCAATTCCATCTTCACATGAACAGGATGCTACAACCATTTATTCCTCTCTGGTCATGTTTGTTCATGATTCAGGAAGTTACTTTTATTTGTGGTCAGCCATTTTTGTGTTGTTTTTCAAATCGAAATAATACCATATTCTTTTTTTTGAACACTGTGTGGACATTATTTTTCGATGACGTCACTACTTTCGTCATAACGTATAGAAAATATCAGCGCATGGACATTTTGTTTTCAAATAGATCGTTTTTCTTTTCGTTGCTTGCATTTGAGAAACTCGTCAGGAAGTGCGAGGTTAGAGCTCTGTAAAACCGGTTTAAGCACCCCAGTCGGTCCATATTGCCGACTGACCGTTCCAAGGCGGTAACTGTCGGGTTTGCTCTTTTCCTTAAATGACTCATCACAAATTTGTTCTTACTTTTCGCTTGGCATGCATGTGAAATACCTGTTCTGTGCCTTTTCGGAGTTTGGTATATGTTACAATACTCATAGGACTTTGTCATATATTCTTTTCCTTAAAAGGAAAATCTGAAAAAGTCCTTTGAAAATAACCCCATTTATTAAGGCAGCATAAGTCATGGGCACATACAAAAGTAATTGTGGAAATGTAAAAGTCACAAAAAAAACAATAAGACCGAGACCACAAATTGATAAAAAATGGCTAAATTTACTGCCTTATAATGGTAAGTTGGCAAATAGACAGTTCCAGCGTGGTAACTATTAGGTATTCTTTATATTATTTAAGTATTCAGTGGTCAATTTACAACTGCCAGGAAATAACTTTAATAAAGTTCTAATTTTTATGTTGTAATGCTCAAACGTACTTTTCGTTTAACGCAATAGAAAAAAACTCAGCTACATATAAACACAATGTGTTCAACTAACAAATAACAAATATTATTAATTTACAAATTTAAAATTTCTCACGAAATATTATAATCATGAAAAAACAGAATAATGGCAAACGAATCAACAGAAAAAAATGCTCAAAGAAACTTTAATTAATCGAATTCAGTTCAATTGCGTGACGGTTGGAATTATCATCTGTCTAAGACTTTCAATATTTTGTAGCGTGTAACAGCCATCGGATAGTTGTTGTTAAATCCATGATAAAATGAGAACAATTAGAATAGTTGTGTCGGTAGAATTTGATCATGCAACAAGTAGTTGTCTTTAATTGTTATTTGTTTTTTTTTGCTTTATCTTATCATTATTAACAACAGAGATACGCATGTATGTTCATATAAAGCATTGAAAAGTAGTTGTACTGTGATATACCTTATATAACTGTTTGTAATACTTTTAGAGTTAGTGTGTGTTTTTTTCTATCGCGTTTTATACAAAAAGGTGCACTTAAACAAATATTTCTTAATTGCAACAGTTTCCAATTTTACAAATACTTTATTCATTTCAGTTGGCATTGTGTCACATTCCATTTGAAGTCTTTTCTTTTACATATGGCTTTATCTCCAATTATCTTACTTGTTCGTCTTAAGTGGCATTATGCCAACACTGTAAAATACTTGTGCAATTTATTACGTTTTGTCGAGAATAGTGAATATGTAGGCGTCTACACAGGTTTTCCATTATCTCACATAGAATTGTGTTATTTATTTATTTCTTCTAGTGTGAAATGCGAATCTAAATTGGCTGTGTGTGCTTATAATTTCGTCGTTCAACAACTTGACCAACACTTCATTCACTTTACAACTATTACCGGTGAATCATTAGCTATCATAAACACTTGTGATGTGTTGCTTTTGTCTTTTCAAGCTATATATAGTACAAAAACCAGTACGTGAAGATATTGGCTAAGATGACAGCTGAACTTTTAATGTGTCCATGATAAAAAAAATATTTTATAAAGCATTTTTAAAATGAATTTTTTACGGTCCAAGACTTATTTCGTCGTTTTATTTAAAGCTATTTACATTACCTGTCTCACAAGGATACACTGTTTAGAAAATTGATATGTTTTAAATAGCGCTTTTGCCAAAATATACTTGATTTGCATAAATATGTTTGGCGCATGTATTGCAAGTCATAACAATATTATTCTTAAACTAAACAAAGTTTAAAGAAAGTTTAAAGGAAATATACAAATGATACTGAAAGAATAGAGTAGTAGTAACAAAACACTGAGACAATGCATTTCAGTTCACGCATAGACAAAAAGCCAACTTAAACTTAAGTCGTCGCTATCATTTCAGGATAGGTCAAACTTGTAAATGTGTTATTTTTATATGACAGTCTTGCTAAGATGTTCTGTCTTCGCTTTTGTTTGTTTGTTTGTTTATTTGTTTGTATGTTTTGTGTAAAATTAATCTGTTTTTATACTATCTTAAACTATAAGAAGTGCGAGAGTATGGGTTCGTTAATCTGTATAAGCGTTAATTCATTTTGTCCATTTTGTCCACCGACAGTTCCAAATCAGTAAGTTGGGGTTTTCTTTATTTATGTACTGTCTTGGTCCAAAACTTGTGTCATGTTGTACACTTACCTAGCATGATGACAATTTCTAAGTGGTATATGTGATATATTTTGGTTTTGATTCTAGTGTACTGTCAATTGTTTAAATACTTCCAGTTTCCTTGCCGTTTTGCACGTTATTTAAACACGTTTTACATCTTGAGGGAAGTAGAAATGATGTTCACAAAAAACGAATCTCAACCTACGTTATATTTGAGATTTATTTGCTTTCTTCTCTTGACCTGAAAATTTGCAAAACACAGGGTGGATTCGCAATTTTTAACGCTGTCTCATGTAGAGCTGAAAGTCAGTTTCAGAAATACAAAAGTATCTTGTTAATTTAGTTATTGCCATTAATAATTCTTCTGCCCATCTTTTCTTCGACATTCTTCCTTGTCCGAAGAAAATCTTGATAACTAAAAATTCTCTTCAAACCTGATTTAAAAGAACAATCCGATGAAGGTAGAGTTGCGCAAGAACTGAAACCCTTCTTGGATATTTATATCTTGATATATAGCAGTCTAGTGGAGTAGAAGCATAATTCACAAAACACGTGCGTAACAGTTGTTTACGCTTACAAGCACATAACTAAGTCAAAGTCTGATTTTTTTAGTTCAAACCAGAAAGTAATCACAGTCTATAATCTCTATACAACACTAACAACCCACAGGAATGTGACCGTCCATCAAAAACCGGTCAAACATAGGTAAATATTTGCTTGTATGTACTCGCATATCCCAAAACAAGTGGATAAGAACTAGAATAGATGGTATGAACAGAGATTTTCCAACTGTACCACTTCACGATAATATGGCGAGCGTTAAGGAGGGGCAAATGGGAATTACTGGACATAACTGGAGAACAGTTTTATTACGACAACAATTGCTAAATTGTTGAGAACATTGGCTTTCTGGTGTATCGGTAATTAACACTTAATACCACAGTAAGTTTCTTCGCATTTAGTTTCGTGAGCAAAGCCCTTCCTGCAAAGGTGACAACACAGACACGGCGTCAACAAATATCAGGTAAGAAATGCTTGCATCGAATCGATTGCTCTGTAATTTTCCAAAACTTACAAAGCCTTACAAACTAGTGCCTTTCTATAAAATTGTATAAGTAAATTGTTTCCATTTATCGTTCAGGATAGCTTGCTTAAGATACTATTTTATTGTGGACAATATATGTTTTGCAAAGTATAGAAATAACATACATGCTTTATTTATTCACCAAAATATAAGTATCATGTGTACCTGAAGGCTAAAGCATTAATTGTCTGTATAGCAACAACCGTTTTCTAAAGTATATAACTCTACAAGCTGTAATAACGATAACTATATGCACAAGCAAGTTCAGTTGTAAAGAACACAAGTCGAAAGCAGATTTGTTCTGTCTTCTGTTTTGGGCCTGCAAATTTTAATCCATCCTCCAAAATATCACATTTGTTATGAAATTGTTTGTGGATGAATATCATATTCTCATTCTGTTTCTTTAGTGCAAATTACCATTAAAACAGATAAATTATCCGCAAAAAAATGGATTTCCTCCAAAAAGATCGAGCTGTGAAATGCGACAATTTAAGTACTAAAGACGTTATGCATTATGCTCTTCACCTGCTTTTAACAGGTAGAAAACATTTTACCGATAAAAATATATGCACAGTTAAATTTATTGTGGTGTTCTATGCCTATGACTGATAGCCGTAGCAAACCATGAATAAAAACATTCTTTGTGGTGTTGTAAGCACAAAAGAACATAAGCTATACATAATCAGACGATTGTTATGATATAAGTTCACAATGCAAACCTGTACAGATTATACGATCATCATTGCAATTTTTATTTGATTACTAGTGTCTGTCATTTGTGTCATTTATCGAAGAAACATTCAAAGATAATGTCAGTTAGATAATTGTTCATACTTTTCCAAAAAGTTAACAGTAAACCCGCTGCGAATTCTAATAAAAGTGCATATTTTAAGTAGTGTGTAATATTTGAGGTTAGCATCAACAGGTCACATCCTATTAAATGAAAATCTGCTGCAGGGTGAAATCTGAAATTGTCATTAAACTGATCAAGACGTTTAATCCTAAGGGAATTCACTATTTAGCCAAAGGTCGCAGAATTAAAAGCCACTCAGCATTGCATTAAAGATTCGTTGTCTTGGAGTTTGAAACTGCATTCAATAACCGTTGAGAATATATTTCATTGGATGCTTTAGTGCTTTATAAGTGCATGCATTTTTCGTGTGTTCCTGTATTTATACGTTATCGTCTGATAAACTTAATGACTAAACAAGAATGCATCCAAATTCATGCAATTACTCCACTTCTGATTTTCTGATATAATCATTGAGAGAATCTAGTAATATAAGAGATTCTAAATGTCGAATTTTTTATCAAAGTAGTAAAGGGTATTAATGTAAAATGCATGCAGCAATAAAAGAGAAAGAGTTTAAGGACTTTGCATAGATCTCTATTGGTTCCTATGAACTGTGCTAGAAATCTGTGTGCCTAGACGTTCATCAGTGCCTATAATAGTGCCTATGATATCCTATCATCTTGTGATTGTGCTTTCTGGCAACATTTACTGTTGGACACTTCAGTCAGGATTCAAACAAAAAAATCTTAATAGATATGTATAGGGGTACATATTAATCTATATAATATGGTTGTTTGCAAAAGCCTTTTTACATGTATACGCAAACATAAGTGTTTCTGTGTACTTATATGCCACTTATGTCTCACTGTAATCGATTAATTTTCTTGATTTACAGCTACAAATGCCAATTCGTTAATGTCATCTTTAAGAACACATTCACCCAAATACAACTAGAATACTTTTTATTTGCAGAAGACAATACGCATCTTTTTCATGTATGCCAATTCGTTGATTGATCGTCAATATAAAAATATGTGGTATTATTTCCAGCTCTGTTAGCCTAGCGAAATACATTTCAAAACCTTGAAAGAAATGGCATGTACGTATACATCAGTTTACCTATTGTTTTTATAGTTGGTCATTAACACATGCTTATTAAATTGTTTGCCAGCAAACCCACATATTTATAAATCGAGGTATAATTTTAACAGTCAGATGAACATAAAATCGGTCTAATTGTATAAATACGAAACTACTTAAAAGTAAATTAGAACTGCAAAATATAATAAAATTTAACCTTGCACCAGACAAAGACACAACAATGAGTAACTGTAAAAGTGGCAAAACAACTGAGACGAGACATTAAACAAATAGCATAATTTTCCTTATTCTAATTTCACGCATGAGAATTCGTCAAGATTAAACATAGTTAAAATTAAAAAATGCAATTTTGAAGCATATTTGGCGTTTCCTAGTCATATCAGTAAAGTCAAAACCAATCTCTGTTTAGCATAAGTTAAAAAAATGAAGAGGAATAAAATGTTTGTTCTAATCGACAATTTTTCTAGAATTCGAAGAGGAAATCAAAATAAGTTGTACAGACTGTAACATACATTTCAACTATATATGAAATTTCCAAAAAGGCCCATTCAGTCCCTTTTGCAGACTGACCGTTGCAAGGCGATATCTGTTGGGTTTGCTATTGAAAATACTAATTTATCATGGTATGTAATGTATATGCAGTAACGAATTTTAACCTGAAGGTTATTGTTTTCATTTTTTCCATTTGCACTGCTAGTATTTGGCGTGTTTCCTAAGTTTGCAGTACTAAGATTTCATAGTGTTATTTAATTAGCCAAAATGTCGTGGTATTTATAAATCTATAGATAATCATACACATAGTATTAACAAATGTGCATTGCTTCTTTTGAGTGTCGCTTTAAACTAGTATCATGCTATTTTTTCTTTCACAGTCGTATATTATTTATGATTTCTTTCTTACTGACATGATTAGTATTGCTTCTAAAAGCTTTTGCACTGTGTGATCTGAATATAAATCTGAATATTTCCGTAATTTTTGTCACCACGGACTGCGAGGCTGCTCTATTCAATTAAAAGAATCCGTATAAAAAAGACATCGTCATGGAAAGAAATATGTGTATGTCATTTGAAAATGGCATGCGTGTTTACTTTTGTCATGGAACGTGAACATAGTAAACCGAAAAAAATATCTATTATTTAATGGTACATATAACCTCTCTATTTTGTATGTAGACGACACGGGCTATACTGCTTTTTATTATAAAGCCCATTCGAATTTTACCTTTCCAAAATCTACTTTTGTCTTGTGTATTTCCATATTCTTCGTTATATTTATATTGACAGTTATAGTCTCTGCCCATGTCAGTTGTTCAAATGAGGAATCACACAAAGAAGCACATGTTCTTTTGTTAAAAGTAGGTCTGCTGTTTTACATGTGCCCAACACGGTAAATGTCGGTAAACCCTATTTTGTGAACTTTTGACAGTCACATCCAATAAACAAGGCCTAAGTGTATACAATAATGTCACTCTTCCTGCGTAATAGCTTACATTTATACTATAATATGTTTCTGTCAAAATAAACGTGTCATCCCGCTGGTCTTTTTAGTCCAAGACAAAGAAACGTCCCATAAGTGATAAACAATCAAATTATCGAAATCACTAATTATAATGGATACAACGTATTTCAAACTAATTCACCACTGCTGATTTTATTCCGAGTTTAATTTTATATTATCGTTACTACATATTACTACATGATATTAGTTTTCTACGAATAAAGCATTGCGTTTATTTTACACTTTTCTAAAAACAAGTGTCCTTCATTTATTAAAACTATTGTTTCTCTTTTATAAATCCACCAGAACTTAGTAATCCCCAGTGTAGCAACCGGGCGATTTATGATTGGCGACAATTGATCGCAAGTCTCCTTCATTCTCAATCAATTATACTTTAGAGAGTCTAAACAGATTTAGGCGCTATTATGCGAGTCAGTAAATGAGTAAGTCGCAAGTTTATCATTCACAAAACGTTTTACCGTAATCGATATATCTACAAGAATTAACTAAAAGCTTCTTACAAAACGATTTTCTCATGAAATGGGAATTCAAAAATAATCCCATTGTACGGTATCATTTATGGACGGGACAACAGTAGAATTAAGTGTTTACAACTTTTCTAACGAGTTTATTGCTTTCTAAAAATGCAATTTATCATATTGTATTTTTTACAATATTTACGCCACATTTAAATTGTAACCGTTTCAATTTCTTTAGACTATTATTATTTCATTATTGTTTATTGAAAAATGTATCTCTGCCGTGTAAGCGAAGAAGGTTAGGAATACATGTTTAACATATTTGGCATTCTTACTGCCAAGACCAACCTGTGTATTTAAACGCGAATGTTAATTTTAGTTTATGTTTAAGTATTTTATATTTGTAAAAACACGGAAAAAAAACGGAACATTGTGGACTTCGTTAAGAAAAATTCGGTCTATCTGTAGGCTTGTGTGTAATTAGTGATACTAATTCTATAAGTTGTCAATTAAACTGCTTTGCTCTATACAGTTCTAGCGTCTGGTATAAGACGCAATTAAGAATAAGCTAGAACACGTGGTAATAGTAATTATCTTTTATGTGTTATTCATGCAACTAATAGGGGTGCAATAAAACAAAACAATCATCAATCATTTGTTTCCATTCTACTTCGAAAAGCACAAAAGCTGTGAATGGAATGTGCATTTAACTTCTGTCCATGCTCTTTCTCTCGTGAGGGCATATTGATCAACGTCAAGGTTTAAATTGTGAGAGATGCAAGTCAGAAAAAGAAATCTCCCATACTTTTTATCTGCCTTGCCAACACACTTGTCTCTGAAATTAACGGTGACAAACCCTTTGTTGGCTGCAGAAACAAAACAAAACTAAAACTCATATACGTCAAGGATGGATCATGTGACAACAAATTGTAGATACAGAACTATCATGTAAATTATGCATAGAGGAAGGATGCAATTTAAGTTTTCAAGGCAATCGCCTCCAAAACAGGTATCAAGTGAGAAAACTAATAATGTCTCGAAATGACATTAGTCAGTTCCAAATATATTAAGTGGTTTTTACATAAGTAATTTAATAGTGCCATAAGTTAAATAATTGAGATCGTCTCTATGTCACTTAGCCGAACAGTTGGAGGATTTCGAAATGTCATCTCAGATGTAGATATATTCAGAGTGGTGGATAATATACATATCCTCATAATTCTAGGTGAGATCTCACATCATCTTTGTCACCTAGTATGGCGTGTACTGTTAACCCATTTCATATTGATTTCCTATATTTAATTTTCCTTAGACAATTCTTGGGGAAAATGATTTATTTATATGAACACCGTCACCTGCAATAATGACAAATATTAGTTGTTATTTTGTTGTTGGTATTTATGTAGTTTATTTCCATTGCTGTATATAAGGTATTACCAATAAGAACGTTAAATTAATACCTTTATATTTAAAGACAAATAAGTATTAATTTTCAAGACAGGTTAAAAACAAAGGGCAATACTGCTACATATGTTTTTCTTTTCCTTTGTATTTTTGTAATTTAAAAATAATCAATCTAACAATGCAGCTTTGTTACAGGTAAAAGTAAGAACGTGTTTATGTCATAACCTAAGACAACGAGAACAATGCACGCAAGAAAAGTAATTTAATCAATACAGCTAGTTGGTATTTATTATAAGACAACAATATTGCATTTTTCTGTCATTTCACAAACGTACTAGCATATATGTTCGGTTACTTCGTCAAATCTGCATAATCCATAACCTAGATTTAAGACTTAAAAATGACGTTTTGTTTTTTCTTGGGTGACGCCAGGTCTGTGCTTGCATTTTGTTATATTTTTAATTATGACGTGTAAGTTTATTAATATATTATATGCATACATTAATAAGCTTACACGTCTAAGTTAAGTTTACAAAATCTTAATGGTAGACGGGATTATGACTTGTGAACTGATTTTTATTTAACTTACACAGAAAAATGTTAATCAGTTCAATATTATTTCTTTATTTTTTTTTAAGATGTGTATTTTAAGCGATAAAGCATAATTAAACATAACATCATGTGCTGTATAGCCAATTATAATTAGACCATTTACCTTTGAAATAAATTCGACTTTGTGACTTGACTGTGACTTGACTGATTTAAAACATATTCATTTTGCATCAAATATAACACACATTCGTTTATTGATTATATCTAGATTAAGGAAAATACGAAAAGGCCCTAATAGAATTACCACAGATATTTTAATTTAAATTATTTCTAGACAAAGGCAAACAGGGTTAATGAAAACGTGACAAAAAACACAGAGGTGAGACACAAAATTCAGCACACACAAAATCTGCAGTTACCGCCTTGAAACGGTTAGTCGGCAAAAGGACCGGCAGGGGTAGTTAAACCTGGTGTGTGGAGCGCCCCAACTTCGCTTTTTCTTTATCAAAAAACATTATAAATAAAAATATTGTTTCAAAGTGAGACACCTAACAGTAAGCACCTGCATCGGAAGTTAAAACGAGTAAATGAGGTCAGATGTCAAATGTGTCAAAATGTGAAATTAAAAAGAATACACGAAGGAAACCACCAAATTGTATAAACAACCCAAATCAACATAACGACATGTAATTTTGGAAGGAGTAAATAGGAAATGAGATTTAAACATTATGTTTTAAAAAGCCGAGGAATAAGTCGCTATTGGCATATTTTATAGTAAAGGTAGGAGAGATCACGATGTTATCTCTAGTTTGCAATCTCTTCTATATAGGGCACGATAGGACAGATGAAGAGACTGTCTTTTATGGCTTAAGTTTGTTTTGGTTTTAAATTTTTTGCAGAGGATTTAGAACGCTCAGAAAATATATTCCAAATCTTGTCCGGAAATAGCTCTAAACACATCAACAAAGCGTGTAATTCTTATTGACAAAGCTTCTGCATCTGTATCTATTTTCTATGTTTGATGGACAGCGTTCGTGACAAGGCACAATAAGCTCTGAAACTCGAGATATAGATAGAAAGGCTTCCCTCTGTCATTTTAAAAGTATCTAGATATCTTCTATCATCCTACATTTATGTCAGCGAAATAGCATTCACGTAGTCATCCTGTTAAAATGTAGACATTTATTACTCAGCTCATATATCATTGTAGTTTATTTTCAACAAAAATATGTTTTGTAGCTGTTTAAAATGTCTTCTGGTTTTCTTAGAAATGTTGGAAACGATTTATTATGGAGATTGTAAATCAGTATTTTACATATGCAAAATTTCCGAACGTACTTCTATGAACATTCTCACTAGGTACTATTTTGAAGTAATAATAATCCTTTTAAATATCCATTCTTATAATATACTTACATTACATTATTTTAATATTATTTTTAAATCTGGATATAAATGTACGTTTAACATTCAAAACCGAATATTAATTAATTTTAAGTAATTGTATACATTAATAAATAATCAAGGGCATGGTTTAAGAAGTGCTGGTGTTTCAGTACCTAATATTTTTCTTTTTTAAATTTGCGTAAGAATGCAATCGATTGTAAAACCTTATATAATATTATTATATTATCTAATTACAGTAGACAGCAAGCCATTCTACACTAAAACTTTTAAATGCTGAAACGAAATAATGTAATAACACAACTGAGTCTACAGTAGGTCAAAATTAAAGCTATAACTTGTCAGTAATTGTATATGTGCTGCAATTGATTGTTGTGTTTGCTGTTATATTTTACAATGTATAAACAAAACACCACACGCCTTTAGCTAGAAGGTATGGTTTAAGAGCAATAAATATTGTTTTAAAATGTAATACATAATATATATGTACCATGCATGTTTGGCTGCTTGAGAACTTTGTACGTTGTTGAATATTATAGTGATACCGAATGGAATTGATAACAACAAATGTCTTTCCTAGATCGTGACAGGACGCTGTCTATCGTAAACCGGACCAAAACGTGACGAACATAGTACTACATGCTACTCCTGTGTTTAGTATTCTGAATTGTAAGAAAATAAACGCGAACTTATCGAGACCTATCTCATTACGCTTCTTCTATGTCAGCGGGGAAGCCCAGCTTTATTGGACAAATCCATTTACACATACGTTTGGGAAAAATGGTAATTGCGAGTTGTAAAATATAAATATCATGTTCCATGAATGAGTGATGTATTGTCGACAGAAAATCGATAATGTCATTCGTAGCTCAAGCTTAATATCATATCTTTTTGTTATTATGATAAAATAAACACTTAAAAACAATTGAGCATGATGTCAACTGCTGGAATGAGGCTGGATATACATTTTATCAATCTCTTGTGGACACGGGTATGATGTCTAACTGTATTTTATGTCAAGGGGGGGATGGCGAAATAATCAGTTTAGCTTACTTACTATATTTCGTATAAGACAAACAATTCTAATATGTAAATTATGCCTTTACATTATCTTAACAGTAAACATGTGTTAAATGTATTCAAAGACAATAGAAAATTTAGTAAAGTTGATTGGCTTAGAAAAATGTATATCTCAACGCAGCGAGGACTTGCATTAAGTTATTAATTTAAAAATAATAATACCGCGGTATTTCGTTAGCATACAGACTCCTTCATAGTGAACATCTGCTTTAGAGATGGTTCGAATAAACTGACGAGTTTATATACGAGAATGTTATTCTACTATTATCTATTTTGGCATAAATGAGGTTTAAACTCTAGATATAAGAATATTTGGTCAACACCAATCTGACAACCTAATAGCATGTAGCAGTGGGTATAACTGTATACTGTCATTTTATATACACAGTGTGGATGTTTGTGTTTGCCTGAATGTGTGTTTGCGCGTTCGTTAGCGTGTGCGTGTATGCGTGTGTGCGCGCGTGTGTATGTGTTTGTGTGTGTTAGTGTGTGTGTGTTTGTGTCTGTCTGTGTGTCTGTGTAGGAATAGAACAGAGACTTAGAAACAGACACAGTCAAACATATGCTTCGGTTGCACTGTACGAGAGCTGATCCAATAGTTGTATATTCAATATTTATTTATACATATATTAGAAAGCCTATGTACATCTTTTCAACTTGTCTAATAAATTGGCTTCACAAACACCAACGTAACTGTACTTTAAACCTAGAAACACAGACCTGTCATTGCTGTCCATATTATTTGTGTCTTGACAGCTACTTGTGTCTAGCTCTTTAATAAGTCCCCAAGGGAAAAGAAGATGCTTACAAATAGAAGTATTTCATCAATGTTTCCCCTTACATAACAAACTATTTGTCTTTGTTCAGTCATTGGGTCTAAAACGGCGTACGGTAATATAGATTTGGTACCATCTGAACGACTCTTTGGTCAGGTATGCTTAGTTTTCATTCTAAACGAAAACAGATATCTGAACCCATTCGCTCTAGAAGATTATTTCGTCTCCAAGAAAATCAACAGCCACAAATTACTCATTTACAGTTATATTTATCTTGAAACGATTAATCAGGATGCAAGTTATTGTTTCATTTAATTTATTTAACTTGATAAATAAGAGGTATTTTTAATTAATTTTGAACTCAAATATTCCAATGCATCCATTTTAACCATAATAAGCTAAAGCTTAACGACGCATGGGATTAATAATGTTATCATTCTGTGTCCTAATTTTGATACTGTTGTAAGGAAGAAAAATGTTAAAATACGCATTCAATAAAATTTGCGAGTGTATTTATTCTTAGAACATTAACAATATTTATATAGTAATTAAAATGCAATAAAGCAGATACTGCTTACGCCGAACCAATAAACGAACATATTGCTATGCAACAAGTTTACAATACAGGATATCGACGACCTTTCACAAATACAGTAGCCAGCAATACGGAAATACTCATTTCTTGGATTGAAGTGAACTTGCGTTGTTTGTATATAAATGATCCTGCAAAGAAATGTTCATTAGAACGAGAGTAAACACTGATACTACTAATTTAAAGTATGTCATTCAATAAGATAAAGATAAATTCACGGAAATACAAGTGTATATGATATCGACATGAATGATATTAAGCAATTCAAAAGACAAGGTGATGCACATTATATTCATCATATGTTTTTCGATAACGTAATTTGTCTTATAATGATCCTTCTCCGTGTTTGTATATTAACATAATATAATTTTCATCATATGGTAGATTAGAATTGCTTTGCTTTTATCCGAATGGGTGTTGATATTCTAACCAATAGGTAAATAAGAAAAGGTCCTATCAAAATTTTCACAGATATTTAAATTTTATCTAGCAATAGACAAAGGCAAACAAGGTAAATGCAAGGTTAATTGAAACAAATACTATTAAAGACTATGCTTGAAATCTTACTGTTTTGTGTCGCATCGATCTGATTGTTATACGTTTAAATTAAGCTTTCTTCATCATTAGACATTGACAATATACATCAAAGCTTTGATATGGCAGCAACAATTAACATGTTCATAGAGATTTTGAATATAAAGATCATTTAAGATTAGTTCTTTTAATTGTCCAAAACATGAAAAGTTAAAAATAGTACTTTTTAAGCTGCTGAAAGAACTAAATAAATATGAAAACTGTTGTCATCTTTTTAAATCGAATAGTAAACTGAAATTAACTAAAAACTAGATTTTATCTTCAAAAGAATGAAGACTTTTCGAATATAAGTACTTTATTTATATTATTTCTGATAAATCTTTGAATTTGTCCTTTGCTTTCGATATGGTTAAAGTGTTTTATATATTACCGATGGATTTTTACCTTTTCATTTTACACCTGTTCACTTGGAAAATTGTTTATGCAGTTTTTGATTATACAAAAAAGCACTATAGGCAATACGTAGAAAAAGGCATTAATATAGTTTATTTATATAAATAGCAATTAGAAGGATGAAAATAAAAGTAAAAAAAAAACTTTATAAATGACAACATGCTGCTTTTAACCGCTTAGAATAGTCACATTCTATAAAATGTCCTTTTTGCATTTATTGTGACCCGGTGATCTTATTATTCATATAAAAATATGCTCTATTCTGATATACCTATATTTTTTTGTCTATACATTCATACTCACTTTCCTCAAGTCCGCAAAAAGAATGTCGAGATGCTCAAATTGCCCAAAAATAGGATGGACTTTATCATATCTTAAATGATATATCTGATCTTATAAAACGTAGGTTGCAATTAAATCTATAAGGAAACTACGAGACCTTTATTTGTTTTATATCGAGTTTTATGACACTGGACGGACCGTTTTGCTATTCCTAACTAATTATAGCAAGTAGAATTTTATTACATGGAATGTTCTCTTTGTGCATAATACTCAAAAATATGATTTCATGCATAATCTACATTTTAAAATATATTTATCATAGAAAAAATGAAAGATTAAAATTGTTGACAAGTGAAATTCAAGCAGATATATTCTGTTCAGCAAATATGCATAAATTAAATCGGTCGGTTCAGAGAAGCAACCTCATAAATTAAAAGAAAAAACACTGTCCCGTTTGTCTCCCTTTGAAATTGTGATGTCATAACTAGGATTTTATTATTCCAAAGAAAAACATCAAAACACGCCATGACACAGTTGTCACCCTTGTCTGGGTTGTTTGACTGAATGATCGTGTCAGTGTTTCATTGAATAATGACTAGGATTATCGAACTACAAAATCTAAAATAAGGAAATATACATTGATACCCCTAATTAATGTTAACTCCATTTTTAAAAGCCGATATCGGCCTTGGTTATAAGAGTGGGAAATGCAATTTTAGAATTGACTGATATTGATGTATAATAAAATATTATCATAGTTTGTATTAATTTAATATTTTTATGTTCTGGTATTTGAAGTTATAAAATGTATTTTCTCAACATACAAAAATATATAATATCAAATGAACGATAATATTTTACAATACAATATGTGTCCGCAGAACAGATCGGGGGGAGTAACTCGAGCCATATAATTTCCTAACAAGTAGTGCAATTTCTTATTTCTTATTTTTTAATAAATGGGCTGAATTAAATAGGATTTGATCGACCTAATGCCTTCGTGATTAAATAAATACATGTCAGAACATTATACTGTGATATTCTGGACTTAAGTAAACATAAACTTAAAACCTTTTTTTATAATTTTACCCTGTTAAAAAATATCGCATTCATAATTTGTCGTCGACGCGTTTTTTTCAAATCCTTTTACAAGTTCGTTTGATCGCTTTGTTGTCAAGGCATGGTATTATTCTAAAGGTAGTGAGCAAATGTAAAATAGTAGCATACGATTACCTAACAGTAGATAATGTCAATTTACGTTCGGACGAAGAGGTTTTAATGTTAACTAGCTTTTTGTATGTTCGTATTTCTTTTTACATCATTTCATGAAAAAGTGTGCATTTAAATTTTCTGCAAAGAATGGTTATGCTTGTTATGTCTTTTTATAATAATTATTGACCAAGCTGTAGAATGTCGACAACTATGAGTGTAAATGTTTATATTGATGCCAGACAGTTGTTTTCAGACCGTTATTGATATGCAGCAAGTGTACCGCAGAGGAAATTAACTTCTTTCTAGATACCCATACGGAAATTGCCAATTATAGGGTTAGGTTGATGTTGCTTCACAATAAATTTGCCGATGATTGTAGAACTATGTCAGTAAGAAATTTCGTAGTTATAAGACTAACAATTAAGATAAGAACAATAATTTAGTTGAAAATGGATCATAAAGACTAAATGGTTATTTCGTTTGGGGTTTAATTAACAATATCAGGAAAAACAGACTAAATCTATAACAAGTCATTAAATGCAACAGAAAAATTCTTAACAAAAAACTAAAGATGAGTTCGTTATATGCACTAAGGGTATAAACTTTCAGTGAATCGTTGTAGAATACATGTCTGGTAATAATTTTGCATTTTATTTGTCAAAAGATAACAGCTCTCTTTGTTAAATTGGAACATTCTTTAACATTCCAAACAGACCACACAACTTTTTAAACATTTCTTACTTTTATTTTAACTAAAATGAAATATACTTAATGATTTTATTATATAGATTATGATATAATAACTAGGTTTTATTAATTATTAAATTACAATACATGCAAATATTTACTATTTATGACTGAATTTTGATCCTGGTGTGTCACTCGTAAAATGTCACTAGTTAAATTCCATGGACAGTTCTTTTCGTACCAACATACACTTTTATTTAGACTTTTGAACGATTCTTACATTAACGTTTAAAAGCACGGATTATGGAATGCCTCTAATAATGAAAGACAAAAATATGGCAAGATCCTATGAGCGTGTTATTCAATCTTGATATTGGGTCAAGGGTAGGGGAATCCAGGTAGAAACACTTTACAACTAAATAAACCAAACAAGACGAAGCTCATTAGCCACCCAAATTTAAATAAGATCATTGTACAATTAACTATTTAATTATTTTTTTATAAAATGGTTTGTGATTTCTATTTATATGTTTATTACCTTTTAACTGAAACTTTTCAAGGTAACTTTACAAAAGATTAATTCAGTGTGCGGATAGTCACATGCTGTTGCCCAAAGTATCTGGCAGCAAAATCAGAAACTTTTACGTGCCCTTCTGTATGCTAAATCCGCTTCACCATGACATTATGAATAAAACAATATGGAATGAACGATTCAACAATTTGAACAAACAATAAATCAGTTTTCTTATATACACCAATATTTTTTTTATTAAAATGGCCATGTAGGAAATACGAAGACATTTAAGCATCTTGAACGTTTATACCAAAAGAAACATCAAATGCAGACTTTTATTCATAGTACAATTAATTTCGCAATTGCGCCAACACATTAAAGGATATCAATTCTTGTTATATAAAAATGCAATAGAAAATGAAACTATTATGTTTATACATTATAAAATGTATCATTTGTTTGTTATGTGCAATTTATTCAAATACTTGTCATCCTACTGCCAAGTCTCTACAAACGCTTAATTACCGAAATATCTTGTATTGTTGTTTATCATTCATCTTATTGCTTTTCTTCCATTCCCTTTACTTGCAAGTGTTTTAGTTGTGGTGCACTTATGCCTTTTGTTTCAACTGTCGGGTTTTTTTACTTTTTTATTTTCACACACAGAACTACATGCATTTGATGTATTGTGAATAAAACGTTTATTTCGCAATGAATCGAAAAATATTAGCGATTTTAACTGCCTACCAGTTTAGAGCTATACAGAGTTTGGAAAGATTGTAACTGCCTGAAATCGTTTAACTAGCGTCATACTTATATAACTTAAGCTACTGTCTAGTAATCAAAACAAGTGGCAAGATTGGGCCTCGGTGACTTCCTGTGACTATTGAAATATATCTGACAAAATATACCTGAAAAAATACCAAGCAATCGGTTTCATATAGTTTTCGCTGTTTTTAAAATTGTTTTCCAAAATGCTACATTATGCGGCAATCTAGTTGGTATAAATCATACATTTTAATATGGGTGCATAATTTACATATAATATCTTTGATTTGTGCATATTCGAAACATTTGTTTAATACGAAGAGCGCAAACCGTTTTAACATAGTTACTTTCAAATGATATCATATAATTAACAATTATAATAGAAATGAAACCTCTGAAGATTTAAACATATTTAAATGTACATATTTAATTTATCATAGGACTTACTTTTATGGTAAGAGAATATAATTTATAAGTTATTATTTTCGAAGAATAATTACAGTTAAGCAACATCTTCGTTTGTAGCGACTGATTTAATTGCAGGTTAAAGTGGAACAAAGAAAGAATGAAAGTATCATTCCAAGGCGGTAACTGATGGTTTTTCTTTATGTGTGTTATGTCTCGTCTCTGTGTTTTTGTCACATTTACATTTACCTTATTTTCCTTTGCCTACTGGTAGATCAAATCTAAATATCTGTGAAAATTTTAATAGGACCTTTTCTAATTTACCTATCGTTAAATAATAAAGAAAGTGAGTTATAAATGTTTTAACGGTATGAGAGGATTGGAAACCAAAATAGCATTAATCCCACTTAATATTAAAAATACATACATTATCAAGTATAGCATTGATAATTTTTTATTATAAGGAGTGTCAAAAAAGCATTTCAGATCAATATTCAGCAAGAATGACGGACATTCACTTATTGAAAGTTTTGTCTTTCTTCACATGTTTAATAAACGCATATGAAGAAATGTTCAGTTTCAATTAAGCCATGCATAAACGTAAAGAAGATAGTATACATTATTTCTAGGGGGTTTTCTCAATCAAAAATTAGCTGGACGTTGCCAATACAACCATAATTGTGTCCGTGCGATTTAATAAAAACTAAACAAAGCATTATTTCACATAAAAAGTAAAGTTAAGAGAAATAAAGACTAACCTTATCCTTGCGAAAAAGAATATTTCCTATTGCCGTAAACATTAAAGCGAGGTAAGGTACGACAGACGAGGTTTTGTAATCATTTAAGCTGACAGTGAAGTAGAATTTCGAAAGTTACCATGAAGACTTTTCGCTTTCTGATCGCAGGTGGCCGGACAGAGTAATAAATTGAATTTGGGCATTTCATATATAAAAGTTAATCATTTGATTTATTTAACTGGTCTCTGCCATTACAATTGTTCTTCTGTTGATAACAAGCTAAGGTAAATCTTAATAATGACAGTTTAAATGATAACTCAGTAAATGCAAATAATGTCAATACAAACCACCATATGTCATGTAAAGATGTATTGTTATATTAGTTGTGTTTAAGGTTTATTTTAAATACAGGATTTTTCGTCTTTTCGAATAACTTGTGTCAAGTCCTTGTTCAAATCAAACAAAAAATATACTGTCACCAAATATCATTCTTGTGGGGTTTTTTCACTTTTTTTAGTTTCTCATGTCAGATGCCTGCTAAAATTGGTTTTAAGGAAATAACATTGTCTATTTACAGCAACTTAGTTGCCAGATGTTTTGTGAGTCCATGATCTAATTTTCTGGTTAACATTAACAATAAAAAAATGACCATAAGTGTCATTTTCTTGCACACAACACCCCACTATGTGGCTATAATTGTAGTCTGGCAACATTTGTTACTGAGTGCCTGAACCGAGTTGTATATTTTTTATCCTCTTAGTTCATTACGCAGACCAAAGGATAAAAACAAATTAATTTTGCATTGGCTATGTTAAAGAAATAGTATTAACTTCGCAGTACCTAAAATCCATTCGGATTATCCATTCGAATTTTATAACTAGTAATTTGTGAACACTCTATACATTACAGTATAATATTAAAATAAAAGAAGTGTTATTAAGAGTATAAACCAGTAGGAATTAATTGGTGTGCATTAAATGTGGTTCTGCGACCTTAGACTTAAATCAGTACAATAAAATGCATGTTAAATGTTTTGTGACGTTTTAATTTCTTCTCATAAAATATCGACTAGAATGCTTATCTCGATATTTTATTATTGAAGTGGGGTTTAAACAAGTTTTAAGTCTAACGCACATATACTATTAGGGTGCTGTTCCAGGTCCATTTACACTACTAACAAAATATCACCAATAATATTGGTTCATACTTATGCCGTGATAACAAAGCTATTATAACTATATATACGGTATGCTTATTATGGATAGATGTCAATCTTTATTAATAATGGCGAAGTATGCATGTGTTAAGATGAATGCTTCCGCATTTTTTAAACAAAATAATTTAATACTTGAGTTGGGGAAAAAAGCACCTGTGTTTTTAGTTTTGTATAATGTGAAGTACATTTTGAGGGATCAAAATTTGCACTGTCTTATCCTAATCGTGAACACTAAGGTGGAGTAAAAATAATCGTCCCGATAATAACAGAGAGTTATACTCAGTCTATATATTCCTTCAGAAAAAAATCACATTCTCATTGGTTTTATGATTTCGTTCAAATTTCAAATTTCACCCCACCACTAAAACCAATCCCCCCCCCCAAATAAGTGATACTTGCAGCGACCAGAGACAATTAACGAAATAAATTAAGCTCAGTTATTACAGAGTTATATGTCGGCGAAGCTGTCTATTATCACTTTTGAATTACTTAATAAATGCTAATACATGGTCAGCCCGAATGAATATTAGAGCGCCTCGCATTGCTAGAAATTCAAGACAGCACTATTTACAGTATTGCTTATAGTAACATATACCTACCCTGGGTGTGTACCATGAATAAAATAAAATTTATTAAATAAAATTAAATAACTGTGTTATTTCTGGGTGTCGAGGTTGCAAAAGCTCATTTTTCTGAAGAAAACATATTAATAAAGTGTGCTAATAAGTGCATAACCTAAGCCGCATATCTTTTTAAAGATTTTTTTCATATTATGAACAAATTTCGTCACGCCTATTTGATAATGCGTAAGTCATACTTCGACAAGATTAAATATTTTTGCAACAATGATTTAGTACGCCTCATTCAAAATTGGACGTAATTAACCAACGAAGCTAGTATTTTGGCTTATCTGTTTTCACATGTCACCGTTTTCATATCGCTCAAACAAAATAAATATGATATTGAGTGAACCTTCAAAGTATAGCAACAGCGCAAACAATATTAGTTTGGAGGCTATAAAGCATGTCATTTCATCATATGCCCTATTCATTGCTTGAGTTAAAGTCTCGCTTTGTATCTTTTAGAAATGTATACAGCTATATATATTTTCTCAATGTGACAAAAACACAGAGACGAGACAAACCATACAAAAAGAAAAAAACATCAGTTACTGCCTTGGAACGGTCAGTCGGCAAAAGGACCGACTGGGGTGCTTAAATCCTGGTAGTACATGTATTACAGATAAGTTCTTTATTTGCTAACAAAAAATATTGTAGTTATAACGTTGGTTACAGAGAAAATAAAGCAAACAATCTAACAGATAAAGCAAAATCGCATTTTATCTAACTATATTCAATTCATTTCATTTATCAACTGTGTCTATGTCTCAATGGATTCCAGTTAAATTCACAAGTAGGCTCTATTATGTTTATTTTGTAACTAGAAATACTAAAAGTTAAAAAACAATAAAAGTTTCCAAAAAGGGACGTTTGCAGGGTATATTGGTGGGAAATTAAAATTGCTGGAATTCACAATAGTTTATTTGCATATCTCAGCATTACATAAACGTTGATTTTACAAAATTTAGAAAAATCAACAAGCTGTATTTAAATTTCAGTTATTATATTTTGTCATTTGAAAAATGACAAAATTTGATACTCCTGGCGAATATATCATAAATGGCAAAAAAGAAGAAACTACTGTTATAAATTTCTTATAGGCAAAACTCAAGGATTGTATTTGTTAAGAAATAATCTGCAAGTACCAAGCGACATATATGTGCAAATTGTTGTTGTAAATCCGCTTAAATTAATGTTGTCAAAATTAAACATAGAGGCTGCCTTGAGATTAAGGAAAATTGATTGCAATTCTCCTTCTGTCACAGTCTATTTCTCTTTGGAGACTTAAAACAGATTAAGCGCCCTTATAAAAGTTAGTAAATATAAAATGGCACGCCTTGAACAGTCACACAACGTTTCTGTTACATCAATTATCTGATCTACAAGGTTTTACGACATGTTAAAGCTTCTGAAACAAAGGATTTTCTCAAGAAAAAGGAATAAAGTATAATTTATTTTTTGTGCAATCATTTATCCGTTTAACAGAATACAGAAAGAAATGATCTAAGATACTACTAGTGTTTAGATTGTAGTTGTTTTTCATTTTGAAAGTGCCCATTGACTAAAAGGAAATTATCTTCTTTTGTTTTATTTGTTTTATTATTTTTTTTTTTGTATCTACATTTGTTAAATTTGGTATCAATTAAAATGTGACATTTTTTTATTGTGACTGTTTTATTAACAAACACCTAAAACTGTTATTAATACAATCAAGAGGTAAATCATTTCCTCTATAAGGTCAAGTCCAACGGGGGCATCATAAATAAAATGTAAGCGGGTTAAACATCTCTGTTGGTAGACCATCAAGAATATTTCAACATGGACTTCATATCGATTTTTTAATTTTCAGTCAACTAGAGTTATTAATGCTCAACTGTTTTCAAATTCTTCTTAAGACTATTTCTTTATTCTGTATGAATGTTATCATGAAGTGTTACCGAGGAAATCAGGGGTAGGGACGAAAACCAATGACTATACTTGCGAATTTCAACTTGAATATAATTGTGTGGCTTTGTTTGCCAAATTCAATAATACATGTAAATTACGAATATGCTATATTTAACAACTGTTTGATCTCTACATATTTATTAATTTATTTATTTGTACCATAAAACCATAAAAGTATCTTTGAATTATATATTTATATATATAATATTTTTATTTGCGTATTCATGTAAAATGTGTTTTAAGGAACTTAAAAGGTTATATAGGTGGTCGTTTAAACAGACGTGCAATAGATTACAATAAAGCAAACTAGTTATGCTTGACCTGTGGTACAATATATAAGCTCAATTTTATAATAAAAATGTAAGTGTGAGTAAATTGGACACAAATCAATAGTTTCATCAAAAATAGGTATCCGCTTTTATTTAAAAAAAACAACACAATAATTGTCAATGCATTTAACAAGATAAACAAGGTAACAATTAATTTCTGCAAATACGAAGAGAGATGTGACTGTGTAAATTAAAATGGCTGCACGATAATTTATGAGCGCAAAGAACAAGAGTTTTGTGTTATCCTCATTTAGGTTCTAAACACGTTATCGAATAATGTACATGACCTGTCGCTTCCATGAATCGTTCCTTACTTATTGTTCCTGTTTCGACTGATCGTACAGCCTTGAACACTCTGTAAACGCTGTTTGATTCTCACATTGAAATGACAGTCAGGGACGCCCTTATTGGCGAATCTGCCATATAGAAGAAAAGTGTATTACGTCATCCGAGAATTTCGATCTCCCGATCCTGCATGCAGTCTTATAATTGATTCTTTGTTACTTACCTACGAGCTCAAAACTATATTTGTCGGACTATTTTATCAGTAATCATGTCGCCATGTATGGTAACATGACCATAGCACAAGTACAATTTAAATGGTGTTTATAGGGAAAGTATGCTTATAATGCAGAAAATTTACTTATATTACATAGTACAAAGGTATATATTTAAGAAAGGAAAACACCTTTGCCAATTTAGCTCATGTGTTTACGTCAAACTGTTATTTAATGGTCGAAGGAAATGGCATCATCCATTTACTTATTGCAAACGTAAGACAACGTCATGTACTTTCTGCGACATTTGTATTCACTGGTTTATGTGTATGTCATCTCATCTCATATTTGAGTAATAGAGACGGTTTGGGCTTTAAAAGAAATGTTGCAACGGAAAAGGTCCATCATTTGAATTGTACTTATATTAGGACTGATAAGAGAGTAGTAAGATATGTGAGATAACCAAAGAAAGATCAGATTTTATATTCCAGCAACATCTGAGATCGATTTGTCTACTTAGTGAGAAACTATTATATTTTACGGCCGCCGTAATAGACATTTTAAGATTTTTGTATCTAGTTAAATTGAAGACGTGGTGTGCTGACTTCACTGGGCGAGCTCGCATTTATGATACTTACTAGCGTGAGTAGTGTGCTTGCTTTAAGTCATTGTTGCTATCATGGTCTTATCATGATATGTCATATACATGTGTACGTACTTCTAAGTCCCTGGGTTGTCTAGTGACAAAAAGATGTGACCTGATCGGATCAACTTAAAAACTTATATTGTATCTGTGTCTCCAGTGTTCCAGGTAGGATTGTCTCATTGCCGCTAAGCCTGTTTTCATACATCCGTTCAGAATATCTTTTTACATGTATGACTCTATTATGTTCAAACGGCAAGTTTAAAAACAACAGAAAACAACTAGCAGTCCAATTCTTTGGCAAAATGGAATTACTTATGCTTTACTAATTTGTATCTTTTGCTCATTTAACATTGGATCTGATTCACAGTTACAATGTTCCAATTTTATTGAATCGCGTGTTATTTTAATTCTTATATTGCCATCTGCATACATTATTTGAGATCGCTAATTGTTTATGTGGAATGAAAAGGATTTATTTTCGTCCTATGTAGTAAAAGAATAAAATATTTATCTGTCTAAATCTCAGACTTCTGTACATTGCATACATGTACTAAACGATTAAATGTGGCCTTTAAATGTCTGTTAAATATGAATGCAACGTATAATAACGAACAATAATAATAACAGCTTATGTCTGGGCTCTTAGTTAAGTCTTATAAGTTAATTATTAAAGAAAATCGGCCAAGACCGGCGTATTTAAAAGTTCATAATTTGTACAATTCAGTTAATGGTTCCGCCATAACTTGTCCTTTCCATCAAAAACCCAAAAGCATGCTGTTACGTCTTACTCAGAAGGTACAAACAATTCAAGGAACGAGAAATACAGTACATACATGAAGTTATACTCATACCTGTTAATCATAAGGGCTAATTGAGACAGGTTCATCAGAATCATAATGGGGAATATTGAGAACTAATACGGCTGACAGATGGCACCTTAATGTTATACAACCTGCGTATGAGTAGCATAAATTATAGTAACATAGTAAAATTGACTTTTATCAGACTGTGTTATGCTTGTGTGTATGTTTCTGCCCTTATCAAAGTACGTCCTCTGGCGAGTGGGCCCACAGTCTCACTGTGTGATGGCTTGTTATTAATTATTACTCTTCTCCTCTCGTGGACGAAAGCTCGGCAGCCCGACTTTTACTCCAGGGTATTTCCCTGCCAGCAGTGCCGACCGCTGTCATCATTCTGTACACAGATTGAGAACAGGAGCCTCTCACGCCTGTGGGGAATAGCCATATATGCCGGCCTCGTTTTCTACATTTATTCAGAAGCGCGGTATACGTACTTTGAACTCTTCCTTTCATAGGCTTCCTCACATCTTGATACCAAACTTGGTAAGGCACTGTCAGCGAAATAACAATGAGCTGCTTCCCTGTTATTTTTTTTAATATCAACCGAGTCGGTACAATAGTTGGAAATACAATCTCTTCCCTAAGGCCACGCTCATGTTCCATCTGGTGGCGCTATCTAGTAAAGATGATTTCTGCGATTGCCGTCATTTTCACAAATTTGATGTGGCCTCGCTTAGGTTTGCTTATGCACAATTTCTTCTTTTCATCTTCTAGACACTCAGCCACTTCTCTGAAGACTGAGTCATGTCGCCACCGGTATCATCCCTTGTAGAGCAAGAAGAAAGAGCGCGCTCTAGAGTGCCCAATGAATCACACAAACAACAATTTTAGTTTGTTGTGAGTCCTCAACGGCTAATGTTAGCATGGGTTGGCAAGAGATCATGAACCGACCTGAGGAGGAATGACAGTAATAGTTCATACATCCAGATGTCCTCCCAGGTCAACTTCCTGTCTATGGTGTGTCAAGTAATCCAGGTTCCCAATGCTCCCATTTCCTCCGCTCTAGCTTGCCTTGTATTTTCTTCTGCCCACCTGACATCTTACTTCATCATGGATCGCCTCTATTTCTGGTCTTCCTGGCTCTAAAAGTGTCTTTGTGACACCAACAGGCGGCCGACTGCAGTCATTCCGACAATGTTTTGGGCTTGAGTACGTACTCAGCATGACTAACAGTCAGTGTAGCTGACCACTTTCTTCCTGCAGGAGTAATAATTCCTGCCTCTCGGATCAGCGGTTCCGGAGAGTCTCTCATGGTTAATACCAGTCTACGTTTTGCTGTCTTGAGTATATTACTATTATATGCAATCAAATATTTCGTTGCTTTGTCATTTTAGAAACTGTTTTTCATCATCTTTACAAAGAATAACTGTTAAAACAACCAAAAATGTATATCGTGTCATATGTAGACACTTTTCTTCTACAACTCGCATTATGAATAAAAGGTAAATTAGAAAAGGTCCTATCAAAATAGCATCAGATACTTACGTCAAAACTGCCTCTAGACCAAAGCAAACTGGGTATATGTTATTGTGACAAATAACATAGAGACGAGACATAAACACAAGAAGAAAAACCAGAATTTACCGCCTTGGAATGGTAAGTCGGTAAAAGGACCGACTGAGGTGCTCAAATCTGGTTTGTGGAGCGCTCCAACCTAGAACTTCCTGAAGGTTTTCCTATCAAACAGTATCAAAAAATATATCCCGAGACATCTTACGGTAAATCGAACAGCCCAAGCGATAACGTATAATAGGAACAATTTAATGGCGTCATACAATGCCAAAAGTGTCAAAAATGACATTTAAATAAAACACGAAAGAAATCGTCGATTTTAGAATACAACGCAAACCAACAAGACTACATGTAATATTTTGGGGATTTAATAGGTTAAGAGACTCAAAATATATATATATTAGAAAGCCGAGGATATATCCATAATTAAATTAATTTATAATAAAGGTACAAAAATCCCGATGTTATACCTACTGTGCAATCTCACGTAAAGGGCATGGAGTCTGCTTAAGTTGTCTCTCCTATATTGGACACGACTGGAGAGATAAAGAGAAATCCAACAGTGATTTCAAATGTCCTGCCGTATGCTTATCGCTCCTAACTGACAACTGTCACTTTCTTGATAGAAGTGACCATGAATCACAAATATGGTTCTAATCGAAAAGTTGTATTTACTCTTGCCCTTCACTCTTATGTATATGGCGAAAAAGCACAACAAATATAATGGAAAAAAACTATTGAAATAATATGCTTTTATGATGCATCCACTCATAAGGTATTATTTAAAAACATATATAAAATTAATGTTTTCCTTACATGCAAACCCGTTTTCCCGGTTTTCTGCTAAGGGCGAGTATCACAGGTTGCAAAGGTGTTTGCTTACATTTTGTGAGACATTCGTATTCCAAATAATACTATTTCTTAAAAGTAATTTAGAAGTAGATGTACCGAGACATACTCAAACTTGACTTTGCTATATTTAATGCTTCTTTGATTTGTCATTTCACTGGCAACTTGCGTGACAAGTCTATGTATGCTCTGAAAATACAATCTCGTAAAGATCTATTGTCTGGTACAAAAAAAGTCCGTTGAAAGAGGATGTAAAAACAGTTTTGTTTTCTCAAATGTCTTGTTTAACAAAATGTTATATTTTGTCTTAATGATTCAGCCAATGTCATGGACATTAATTTGTAATTGTTTAGGTGATTTTGCAAGCAGAGCGTTTTATGTAACATTTTAGACGTTTTGTTCGATAATATAAATTTGGTGACATAATTGGTGATAAAACTTGCTCCGACATCTATTTGTCTCATAGTAACATAAAATTCTCTTTAAGACTCTATTTGTTTTACGTGATATATTTATATAACCAAGAAAAGTGTGAACATTATTTGTTTTGATTGTAACTATTTTTAGGAAGAAGATACGAATGATTCTCATTGTAAGAATTATCGAGTGTATCTTTCAAACAGAAGACTATCCAAATGATTGTACTTTTCAGAATTTGAGGATGCCAGGAATGTATTTTAATATTGAAAGGTTTATTTAATTAATTCTCTATTGATATGTGTTTGTTACCATATAACTGTGGTTTAGCTTAGAACGTGTGTGTATACATACAACTGAAAGTTCAGGTATATTTGAATAGACAAAATATATTAACACTGCTTATGCTGTGTTTCCCAAAAGACAGCTACTGTACTGGCAGTGGATTGCATTCTACAAATATAGATAACTACAAATAAGTTTAAATATATAGTTAGTTTCGCGTTGCTTCGAATATATCAGATATAATATTTGAGAAACATCGCTTTCATCCCTTTTAATCCAATACAAACTTTCAATCGATGTTACTGATGTTGCCTCGTTTTAGGTAACTGCTAAATAAACAGAATTACATCGACACTCTTTCTTTTACAGATCTACAAATAAAGCTAAATAAATTAACTTGATATTGTCAGATAACACTATTTTTCCTTATTGATAGTGTCAGCTTAACCACGTCATGAATCAACTTCATCAAACATTAAACTGTTATATGCATTCATTTTATTTTAAACGCAAAATCGTTATGATACATTGTCTGTTGGTGTATGACTTAAACCAGTAATGGCTACATAGATATGCTTAAATCTCACAAAACGAACTCGACATGTTAGTTTTTTTGCCTTACTAGACATTAAATCAATGTCTGCTCCACAGACCAATTTGATTTACTTTCTCCACACAGTACTTTGCATCTAATGGCTCATAAACAGAGATAAACACAATTCCTACGCTGTAATAATATTGCCTGTGTCGGGTCAATGGAATGTCAACTCATATTGCAATTATATAATATACTTTCCGCAAATGTGTAACCGATTTTTTATTTATTAATGTTGGCATTGTGATTTATTTGATTTATTTTGTTAAGATAGAGAAGGATATATAATTAACTGATAATTTGTTTCAAATAAATTGTTTACCACATACAGGTTAATATTTAAAACAAATGATCAAAATGTGTTCATATCTGACATTTTAATAATACAGGATAATTACTTGAAGACACCTATTCCTAGTCCAGCTAGCAATGACAATATTGTCTAGACCTTCAAAAGGCATACTAGATGGATGCTGAACACGTACACTGTTCATTTTATCCTATGATTTATGACCATAATAAAATGGCTCAGTGGTGTCTGACAGTATTCCTACGACAACAGATAACTTTGAATTACTTCTGTCAGTGGTGACCGAACAACCATCCAATAAATTATATAAACTGCAAAAGATAATACACCAACGCCAGACGGAATATTTTAGAACTAATATGTTTTAGCCAATCTAAGCTATATTAGGACATTGTGGTAGTAGAAGAACTTCTTCTTTTTATATTGGTAGTCACAGTTCTTACTATGCGTGTCATATGTTTCTTTACAAAGTCAATTTGTTATCTAATAGTTTTGCGACACAGATGTTATTGTTTTGTTACTTAAAATTCAGATAACTTCAACATATTACATTATATTTGCACCAGAGTGACAAGTTACATTGAAATTTATGGTACAACGCCTTATAGATTGAATTCTTTAAAATAACTCTGTTAATAGAGGTTGTTATCCTTAGTTTTGATATTTTATCTAAAGACTTAAGATAAATATAACAAAGATCCCAACATAATTTTGTTAAGTGTTACTTTGTGAAAATGTAAATGATACTTAACAATGCTGAACAGATCTTTATGGTCTTTGTCACTGCAAATCAAGAAGAGACATGACTATGGAGTGTGTTTTATTATGTCTCTGGTTGTTCTTCCACACTTCATGTTTTTCTAGGATAGCTGTCGCTCTAATTTTATATTTTGTTTATACCGTCTTCGCGGAAGTAAAGATCGTCACTGTGAAAAAGAAAAAGTCGAATTTAACAGATTTCATTTTCAAAATACAAACCAATTGATTGCTTTTATCAGGAAGTTTCCACCACTTCTCTCGGGAAAATCCGTTAATTGATTTTTTATAAGTATTATATAAAGTATATCATTTTTGCTGCGTATTACATTTTGACCAATTTGCACACCTTCCATCAATCTCTTTGCATAACCTAGTAAATACATTTTCAATAAAAGCATTTTGTCAGAAGCTAATATACGTACATTTTATCTGTTACGCATTCATATATCCTAGTATTTGTATTACATGTTTTGTATTCGATTCGGCAAACAATATATAAATATTTAATTGAACGCAATCATTTCTATGATACATTTGAAATAAAATCAAATTCAATTGACAGTTTTGAAAGTGATAATGTAGGACTAAATGTCTAGTTATATTTGACAATAGACTGGACCACCTTTTAATTGCTTTAGTCACCTTGCATTGTAAAAAGATTTAACAAAAGGTCATTGTCTAAAACTGCTTTGATCGTAGCTTCTACTTATAAAAGCCCTAACACGGTTTATGTTTAAATGAGACACAACAAAGTAACAAGATGTGTTTAGTGCCATTCCATTTTAAAGACAAAGTTTTATCTGTTTCCGACAGGAAACATGTCGAAAACAAAGGATTGCACAAGCCAATAAAAGAAACTCTACAATTTCTCAGTTCGTTTTAAGCACTTACCATTCACGTTGATCTGGAAACACTATTAGTTTTAATCCTTAATTGCCATTTGTAGCTTCGCAATAGATTGTTCTAATGCTTAGTAATATGCGTAAGCCTATAATATGATCTTCTAGTGCGAATGTTAAAAAGGTCAAAACAAGCAACATATAACGTTTTTTCTTCTCGCCATATATATATATTTATTTAATTACTTCCCAGTGCTAAGAGATTATATAAATTTATTGATTTTATTGACTCTTTTAAAGTAATATTAACAGTTGTGGACAAGCAGCCATGATATGTCATATAATGCATTTGAAACGTTATTTGCACAAAAATTGGTTATAACTTTCTAAAACCATATATATGTTTAAATGAAATCACAATGCTTGCCGATTGTGTTATAACGTCGTCGAGAAGAGAAAAAAATATTATTATTCAACAAGGGAAAACGATTAAACCAAAATGTCAACTATTACAAACAAAGCATATGGTTTACTCCAACTGAATTTTCAAACGGAATTTTATATATAAAATTAAAGCTTGAAACGGTTTTGAGAACTATAACTAAATGGTATATGCATTTTATGTGCATTTTAAACTAAAAAGGGATGGAGCTTTTATCCACAGTGTACCTAAAAGAAAATTAGAAAATTCTCAACAAATATTGCACTAAAATATATTGACACACATTTTAATTCATTTAAGCTTTCTGCATCCAATATGTGAATGAAACCCATATATTGAAGTGTTTCTTACAACTCCAGCGTAAGATTGACATTAAATCTGACAATGTGACAATCCTCATTTTGCCTTTGTCAATGTGGTTTTCAAAGAAACAGTTAAATTTCTTCGAAATGTAAATAGAGAACAGGTCACACTGTCCTTATTTGGAAGTTTATGCACCGGAAACATTAAACGTCACTTTCATTTCTCCTGTGTTAGTGTCATAAAATAAATATGTGTGCAAAATTTATACAACCTGCTGTTTTATTTAATGCAAAAAATCTACATTTAAAATAATTGCTTCTCAAGGGATTTCTCAAAAGTGTCTATCTGGCTTTTGGCACCAAAACATTTTATAGCTAATAAGGATGTGTTTTTTGGAATGAAACGAGGTTAAAATGCAATCTGCAGCAGACATTATTTACATATTGTCTACGTGGTTTGGCAATAGTTTTCAGACTTCATTGAAACTAAGAGGTAGCCATTAAGTGTTTACTTTGCTGTTTTGAATGCTATCCTATAAGATTTATTCTTACCCTTTATAACTTCGCTATATGGTGATTTATTTCAAGAATAAGGAAATATGACAAAGTCCTACGAGCAATATATACCAGCATGTGAAAATGCAAAGGACAAAGGTATTCACATGTAAGCCAAATGTAAAAGTAAAAAGTAAACATTCTTTTCTATCTTATCGTGGACACTGAGAATGGTAACGTGTTTGAAAAAAAAACATTGTGAATAAACATCATTGATTAGTTTAAGTGGTCTATAATCATTGATCAGTTTAAGTGTCGGTTTTGCTCTTTTAAGTTAAATGACCTCTAAAATTCTTCTTACTTTTCACTTGGCTTGCACGTGAAATACCTTTGCCCTGTGCCTTTTGAGAGTTTGATATATGTTGCAATGCTGAAAGGACTTTGTCATATATTCTTATATAAACGTTTTAAATTAGTTTGTAAATATGGTCAGTATATCTGTACAGAGCGGCCTGGGCGATATGTTAATTTTGTGTTGTTTTTGTGTTAGCTGTAACATATGTACCCTCAGTTGAATCGGACAATATTAAAACTTCTGTATTAAACGCATAGTTGATTAGCGAATATAAACGCACAGTACGGCAATAAACAGTTCATTTAAACTGCTGGTAAGATCTAATTACCCATTTGTGATTTCAAAGGAAGACCTAGGGAAACGTAATTTAGTATATTAAAATGTATATGCTGTTTGTTTCGTAATATACAGTAAGATGAGCTGGATTGATTCTATTTAAAATGTGAGAAAAACAATAATAAATGTGGCTTTATCCTGTATATTATATATAATACCTACTGAAAAAAAAACATGTAAATAATTGTGAAAATTAACCATCAAAATACGATGTAGTTAGGTTTTGAACATCAATATCTCTACTATAAACTGCTTTATCTACATGCTCTATCGTATTCAAAGTTCTTAAATATTCATTTTGTTATATAATTTATAATCAACGTTTATCTACTAACATTAAGCTGACATTTACAAACAAAAAAGCATAATGGCGCGTTTATTTCACATCATGTATACATTGAGAAGAAAAATAAGAAAAAAAAGTTGTTATTGGCATAATCGTTATATACTCAGCTGGTGGTAATTTAGGTTCTTAATATTGGATTATTTTTTATAGTGTTGAGTAATGCCAAATTTAAAAATCATGCAATCTTTGCGATTGTAACGTAATTGACTATTAACAAACGATCGTTTCTGAAGTTGCTACTAGATAATTAGGCGAAATGAATACAAAAATAGTGTTAGTTCTAAATTCCCTTTGGTGGAAAACAAGGATTGCTTACTGATCTTTTCTTACATTTTCATTTTAGAACTTCTGTTTTTAAATAATGCAAACTGAAATATATTTTATCTTACAGTATTTTGATGTATTTGATCAAATCAAATTATCTATATCAAGAAATGAGAAATAATAAATGTTAGATAACTCTGAATTCGACAACGTACGTTTGTTGTCTTAACTCTTTATAACTTTAGAAGATTATCTGTCGATATTTAAAGAAAAAGTGATTCTCTCAGCTAGATTTCCTAGTGTGAGTCGTTGCATCTTATTCAAAATTACATATTTGTATTTGTTGTTAATAGTCATAAACGCATTTTATTTTAAAAAGGGAATGTTTAATCATTCCTAATTGGGAGGTATCATTTTGGAGAAATAGGTACCTAAATATGTGGGTTAAATTTACACTTTCCAAAATGTTTCATTTAAAAAGGCCATTTTTAGCCATACAATTACATGTACAGAAGCAAGCATTCTGACCAATACCGGGCAAAAGGACAACATAAATAAGGAACAACATGCTACAGTTTTAAAGTTTAATATAGAGAAGAAACTATTCTGTTATGCCAGCATAACAAGTGAACATGTACAGAAAATACTGTCAATTTACAATTCAATAAGAAAATCTATTTTGTTATGCCAGCATAACAAATGAAAATTTTAGAAAAAAATCTAAGGCCAACATACTATTGAATAAAATAAACTGTTACGCCGGCATAACAAATGAAAATGTACAAAAAGTACTGTTAGGCCAATTACCGATTCATTGAGAAAAACTTCTCTGTTATGCCAGCATAACAAATGAAAGTTAAGAGCAAACTGTTAGGCCAGAATAGTATTCAATAAGAAAACACTGTTTTGTTATGCTGGCATAACAATTGAAAATGTACATAAAATACCGTCAGGTCAGTTTACTATTCCATAAGAAAATCTATTCTGTTATGCCGGCATAACAAATGAAAATGAAAACAACTGTTAGGCCAGCATACAATTGAATAAGAAAAAACCCTGTTCTGTAATGCCAGCATAACAGTTGAAGTGTACAGAAAATAGTCAGGTCAGTTTACTATTCAATAATAAAATCTATTCTGTTATGCCAGCATAACAAATGAAAATGTACAGAAAATAGTCAGGTCAGGTTACTATTCAATTGGGCAGTCCGATAACTCGGTTACTTCCCTTGAATTCAAAGGGAGGCTACTCCCCTGGGGACTAAGTGAAAAAAAAAGATGGCGGACAAGGACAAAGAAATCAACGAAGCTTGTGTAAACAACTAAGAATTGGACCATTTCAAGCTAACAGATTTGAAGAAGTACCTGGCGAATCGTCGTTTGACTAGATCCTGAAGGGAATATCAGCTAATCGAGCGAATTATCGGCGCTCACAAGCTAGATATTACTGACAATTATGAATTGAAAAGGAGACACCAACTCGAGAAGAATTAGTAACACTCCACCCTCCCTTAACTGGTAACAGGTCGCCCTTGATCGGTAACAGTTCGCCCTTGATCGGTAACATGTCGCCGTCGGATATTAGTGTATACGTCAATCAAAAATGTATGCTTGTTAACTTATCTATAATTATTTCGACACCTTTCACATCAATTTGTATTTGTTTCCATCGGCTTCATATGCATTATGAGTACTTCGAATATAAGTGTACCATTTCCACGCGTTAAATGAAGGGGGAAAATGACGTCAAGTAAAGTTTATACTTGATTTAATTTGTCATATAGTGTATCATATATAATATTTTATAAGATATGCATACAAATACAATTAGTTGGTTGCCGTCTTAGTCGACTTCTTCATACTGTATTGTGATAAAGCTAGCGTACGTTGCGAGATTGAATCACTGACTAGTCTATTAATTGCAAGCACTTATATACGTCTATGACGGCAAGCATCAGTTAAGATCATGGTGACTAATTATCAATCAAAATTAGTGCTGACGCTATCATCACAATAATGACTAGGCAAAAATCAATTAACAATCACACACTGACCAATTTATTAATTTTAAATTTTATATAACATAACATAACATAACATAACATAAATTTATGTTATGTTAATTTTATATACGCCTATGTCGGTAAACATTAATCAAGATCACACTGACTAATTATCAATCAAGATTAGTGCGAATGGTAACATCACAATAATGTCTGTAGGCAAACACCAATTAACGTTCACGCTTTTATGTGCAATTATAAGATAACTGCATACTCAAGTCATCTTGAGTATGACAACCTTATTAAAGTATTTGCAACAAAATATGTATGCAACTAAGTAACATTAAAATCCTTGCAACAGCGGAATTTTATTTAAATATACAATTTGAAATAAATAAACCACGTACACAGTATAATTATTATTTTTTAGGTCGCAACATTGCATTTAAATCACGGAACAGTGACAGTTCGTATATTGTACTGGGAGGATCAGATTTTTTTTCTTTGGTTAAAACAATTTTAAAATATGAAAAATAAAAATATAATAATTTACGATGCTAATAATACGGTGTTTATAATAATAAAGAAGGAGACAAAAGAAGCATAAATTTAATGTGAATGGTGTCAAAATAATAAAAAATTAATAAGTTTACATTCTTTTTACTTAATTTCTTAAAGATTTTTAAGGGCGAAGGGTGGCGTATACACTTATATCAGAAGAGCTCATAATGTATATTAAGACGAAGAAAACAAATACAATGTGAATGGTTATAAATAAATTAACCAATTTACTTTTTTTCTCGATGTATACACTTATATCCGAAGGCGACATGTAGCAAGGGCGAACTGTTACCTATCTCGGGCGAGCTGTTACCAATCAAGGGCGAACTATTACCAGTTAAGGGAGGGCGAAGTGTTATAATACCATCAAAATGCGTCGCAGCCGCTTGTTTTGAGGAAATCGATGCAATGAAACAGTTCTGTTTTCGACCACCTTCCCGCTATAAACAACACCTTTACATATTCAGCAATATTTCGGCGATTTCCATTTTGGTTTTGTTTCTTTCTTTAATCAACTTTCCATATCACTTGATGTGTGTGTTATACACGCTGATAAAATTTCTACTTATACCCCGGAAGTTTTAATGCGCATGCGCATTCGGAGAGTACTCAAGGGAAGACAACTTAGTTATCGGACTGCCCAATAAGAAAATATTATCTGTTATGCTGGCATAACAAATGAAAATGTAGAAACAAACTGTTAGGCCAGCATACAATTGAATAAGAAAAAAAATGTTCTGTTATGCCAGCATAACAATTGAAGTGTACAGAAAATAGTCAGGTCAGTTTACTATTCAATAAGAAGTAAGAAAATCTATTCTGTTATGCTGGCATAACAAAGGAAAATGTAGAAAAAAAAACTGTTAGGCCAGCATACAATTGAATAAGAAAAACAACTGTTCTGTTATGCCAGCATAACAAATGAAAATGTACAGAAAATAGTCAGGTCAGTATACTATTCAATGAAAAAAATCTATTCTGTTATGCTGGCATAACAAATGAAAATGTAGAAAAAAACTGTTAGGCCAGCATACAATTAAATAAGATAAAAACCTGTTCTGTTATGCCAGCATAACAATTGAAGTGTACAGAAAATAGCCAGGTCAGTTTACTATTCAATAAGAAAATCTATTCTGTTATGCTGGCATAACAAATGAAAATGTAGAAAAAAACTGTTAGGCCAGCATACAATTGAATAAGAAAAAAAACTGTTCTGTTATGCCAGCATAACAAATGAAAATGTACAGAAAATAGTCAGGTCAGTTTACTATTCAATAAGAAAATCTATTCTGTTATGCTGGCATAACAAATGAAAATGTAGAAAAAAACTGCTAAGCCAGCATACAATTAAATAAGAAAAAAACTGTTCTGTTATGCTGGCATAACAAATGAAAATGTAGAAAAAAAATGTTAAGCCAGCATACAATTGAATAAGTAAAAAAACCCTGTTCTGTTATGCCAGCATAACAAATGAAAATATACGGAAATAGTCAGGTCAGTTTACTATTCAATAAGAAAATTCATTCTGTTATGCTGGCATAACAAATGAAAGTGTACAGAAAATAGTCAGGTCAGTTTACATTTGAATAAGAAAATCTCTTCTTGTATGCTTGCATAACAAATGAAAATGTACAGATAATAGTCAGGTCAGTTTACAATTCAATAAGAAAATCTATTCTGTTATGCCAGCATAACAAATCAAAATGTACAGATAATAGTCAGGTCAGTTTACAATTCAATAAGAAAATCTCTTCTGTTATGCTGGCATAACAAATGAAAATGAAGAAAAATTGTTAAGCAAGCATACAATTGAATAAGAAAAAAAAATGTTCTGTTATGCCAGCATAACAAATGAAAATGTACAGAAAATAGTCAGGTCAGCTTAATATTCAATAAGAAAATCTATTCTGTTATGCTGGCATAACAAATGAAAATATACACAAAATACTGTTAGACATGCATTTAATTCAGTATTAAGAAAATATTCGGTTAAGCCGGCATAATAATTAAAAATGTACAAGATATGCCAGCATAACGAATGAGAATGTAGAAAAAATTTGTTAGGCCTAAATACTATTGAATAAGAAAAAAAACGTTGTCAAAATCTTCTCTGTTATGCTAGCATAACAAATGAAAATGTAAAAGAATACTGTTAGGCCAATTTACTATTGAATAAGAAAAAAACGTTGTCAAAATCTATTCTGTTATGCCAGCATAACAAATGAAAATGTAAAAGAATACTGTTAGGCCAATTTACTTTTGAATAAGAAAAAAACCGTCAAAATCTATTCTGTTATGCCAGCATAACAATCGAAAATGTACAGAAAATATTGTCGGGACAATTTTCTATATAATAAGAAAATTTATTCTGTTATGCTGGCATAACAAATGAAAATGTAGAACATAAAACTGTTCGACCGACATACTTTTGAATAAGAAAAAAATCATTTTATTATGCCAGCATAACAAATAAAAATGTACAAAATACTTTCAGGTCAGCTTACTATTCAATAAAAAATTCTATTCCATTATGCAGGGATAACAACTGAAAATGTACAAAAATACCGTGAGGACAATATACTATGGCATAAGAAGAAACCATTTTGTTATGCCTGCATAACAAATGAAAATGTACAAAACTACTGTCAGGTCAGTTTAATATTTAATAAGTAAATATATTCTGTTTTGCCAGCATAACAAATGAAAATGTACAAAACACATTGCCGGGCCAATTTACTATTCACTAAGAAAATCTATTCCGTTATGCTGGCATACCAATTTGAAATGTAGAAAAACCGTAAGGCCGACATACGGTACTATTAAATAAGAAAAAATGGTTTCTTTGAACAACACACTCTGGAAAATAGGCGATCATAATAGCTCAATTGAGCTCAAATGTTGGTAAAGCTGTATTTAATTTGTATGTGGCATTATTATGTAAATGGGCCTAATTCAAATCTAGATATGGCGAAAACAAAAGACAATTTAAATTTAAAAATGTCAACAAATATATTTTTGTTATATCTCTGAGCTATATTTAAAATAAGCTACAACCACACCATTTCAAAGATTGGTACATGTGCTACAATAATAATTATGGTTAGAACACTTAACCAAATTTTAGCATATTCAAAAGAAATTATATTCTGCAGTCAATTCGTGGAAAATAAACCATAATATTATGACAGTTTTAAGAAGAAACATATTCTTACAATATTTATAACAAACTAAATTGTGTTCAGGCAGTCATTGCGAAAACATTTCAAAGAATACCATGATTTATACAGTGAGGTACAATTTCTTTTATAAGATAGTATAATATAAATAATTGTGTTGTAAATATTATCATAACTGGACATCCACCAGCGTGTTTGGGTAGATCTTCTTATTGTTCCATTACCGAGGACTTAATTGCAGAATGGAAAATCCCTGGTCCATATCGTACTTCACTTTAATTCTTCCTGCAAACAAAACATGACTGGTTAAAAAATAGAAAAAGAGTAAACACTGCAAGTTCGCAGGTTTGTGGTCGATAGATCTCTGTACTTGATAATCTCATAAACCCAACTGAATTAAACCTGATAAACCTTGATTATGAAATCATATTAGTAGCATTATTGCAACTATTGTCAAAAAAAAATAATTTGAAACTTACCACATTCTTAAAAAAATATTTCAAATCTTTTTACATTTGGTGCAAATATTTAGTCTTCAGCTTACTATGATTTGTAAAAAAAAAAACATTCTGAGGTCAGCATTATCAATGAAGTTTACCAATGTTGATATCTTATAATTAAAGTTAATGAACTACTTACCATTTGGAAACGGTGCAAGACTTGTGCATCTAGCCAAAACTCCACATCGTCATCCATCCAGAAGGCTTTTACATGCTTGCCTTTTCAAACCCATGTTAATATGGTGTCTAGTAAAATAATTTGAAGTTTTAGCTCAGTGCTTCAAAACAATGGATTAGAAGTTATAACAATCCAAGTGAAAAATCACTCTGCTACAACATCAGTTAAAAGAATATATTACACTGGGCTTAGGAAAGTAAATGTCACCACCAATGACCACTTTCTCCTTCATCCATGTGCATGTGCATAATATTTATTAAAAATTACAGAATATTGATATAATCTGGTGCCTGAAAAGACAGATCATTTTAAATATTTCTATTACATATCACAGCAAACATCCTAGTTTTTGTCGAAAATATCTACATTACTATCTTTTCAATTTAGACATTTGTTTAAAGTATACAGTTAATCATCAAGCATGGTGTATGCACACATTTTAATTGTACTCATAACAATTGAAAATCAACTTTTCACATGCAGTTTTTCGGTTATTAATTTCAGTTTGAATATTAAAATGTTTTTTATTCTAAAAATGAAAGCTCCTAAGAAACTACACGAGAATGGGGAATTTTTTTACCTCTGCTTCTAATGGCCGTTTTCTCCCACGTCATTCTGCCACTGTAAAAAGTAAATTAGACCTTCAAACTAATCTTGCATTATCAAAGGTGGATAAAATAAACACTTAAAACAATCCCCCTCATGTTATTAGTGATATTAAGGTTTCTTCTTAATACTAGGCGGTGTTAACGAATTCTATCTATCTTGGACAATTCGCGTGTGGGGGGGGAGGGGGGAGGAGGGGGGGGGGGGGGCATTTTGTCCACCTGTGAATACTGACCAGGGGGTGCTAAAATGACATGAATGGATTTTGTCAGAGGGTATGGTTCCACGCCTGCCATCTTTTCTATGTTCCCACTTTGCTAACATTTCATCTACATAGTTGGTGATAATTACTTAACATGATACCATTGGCACAACTGATTGACATGTTGTTACCATATTTGATATAATATGTGTAGTGTGGTTGATGTCATGATTGTCTAGGTGGACATAACAACCCGTGGTCAAGATTTAAAGGCCGATAAAAGCAATTCCATCAGACAAAACACCCTGTTAACATATTTAAAAGATACACCTTCTTGATAAGTAACATTATTTCAAGTGGTGTTAAAACAAAAAATATACTGCTTGGTGTTTCTCAGTGAAAAGTAAAATTATAGAGATAATTGAGTAATTAAATTTTTTTGATAACGTATAATCAAATTTGGCACTGGTTTTAACTTGTAAGTTAACAACCTCGGTCAATGCCGTTTAAATACTGGCCAAGATAATTTTTCAAGGACCTTTGTTTGCCTAAACCATTTTAAAAACATAAACAGTTTAAATGTACTATTATAACTTGTGCCTTATAGGAAACATCTTTTAAGACTAGACTTGACAATCCCTGATTATTATTTTATTTGTTGTAAAGTATGTATAAGGTAGTCAAATTATGGTCAGTAGACTCATTAGTAGGCCTAATATAATGCAATTTAAAAGTATGTGTTATTTATTTAGGGAAAATTGTTTAAGCATTTTATAAATGTAACTACAAACGCCAGCCCAAGTTGTTTGCTACCAACATCCTGCCAGTGTATTGATTTGCTGGTTTAACAACCATTCGTATCTACATGACATGACATTCCCTCCAACACCTGCTGGTCTATAACTGAAATTCACCTCTGCCCCCAAACTATGATAAACTGCTGACACTTATGGATGTTAATTGACACTTAGAGAAAAGATGCCAATTTACCCGGCTTTAATCAAAGTTGTCCACGCACCTGTAAACAATTTTATAACCTGGGTCATTTAAGCAACAAAAAGAATTATCCTCATTCTGTTTAAATTACTATGAATATTAAATAATACTAGTGTATTTAAAAAAATGTAATTGTTCAAAATGAACAAAAGCAACAACACGCAATTGATTCAAATAACTCCATCTCATTTAAAGCAAAGTTTCTAAAAATGAAATGGGGATTAAAATGGATATAGGATTGATTTTTAATAAGAAGTGGATTTCACTTTAAAGTTTAATTAACTTGTTACTGTCATCAACCCCACCAAGCAAAACTATATTTTTTAACTATAACAAATATAACCAGAAAACTATTACAAATGATTAAAATTTGTTTGTTTTGTTGTTGTTGTTGCTTGTGTGTGTATGTGTGTGTGCGCGCGCGCGTCTGGGTAGAACCACCGGCGCAACGCAGTTTAGCTGGACAACCTCCCCATATGAAAGTTCTCGCCTTGACCGAGACTCGAACCCATGCGGTGAGGGGCTGAGGAGTCCCCCCCCCCCCCCAACAAATGATGACATTTAACAAGATAGCTTCGTGCATTTTAAGAGATCTTTTAAATTAAGTGAATAAAAGCACAGCATATTGAATGCACTGTGGTTTTTATTAATGAAGTAGACATTCAATAAATGTCTATGATTGAAGTTAAAATATACTTGCAAACATAGAACAGTATTTTTTGAATTCAACATACCTTAACAATTTTCAAATTCTTCTTCATCTTCACTCTCGCAACTTCTCCTTTCAAGTTGTCGCCAGTCACCAGATTCAATAACGTCGAAAAACCACACTTCTTGAACATGCGTCATATTTACACTGTTCCCTTCCGGACGAATAAATTGTCTAATGTTAGTCCGTCCAAAAACTAGTGCACACCAAGAATCTGCTCGCTGGTGGTGTAGATACGATCGAACAATTGGTTGATTTGTGCAATTATGTCACATTTTAATTAGAAGTCACGCTCAAAAAACGACCAGTCAGAATAGAATTCGACAATGACTTCCGTCATAAACGCAATACAGCTGATATCCCCTACTAAGTCTCCGTACCTATTGAAACAAAACGCATACTTGCATGCTCTGACCATTGATCTGTGACTGTTATAAAACAGTCCCTCAACACTTTCACTCGGAACACCTCAGTCATCGCCGTATTATTATAGCCTTCATTTCGTCCGACCCCTCCAAATTGTTGTACGGTAAACATCCACGTTTTCTTTTTTATGAAGATATGGTGTAGCTTTATGTTTCTGGTCAGATACCAACTCTGTTCAATGTAATGCATAGTATAGGCAACATAAAAGAAGATATAGCTTTTTGCACCAAATCAAATATATTTTTGTTGATAAAAACTGATACCACTGTTACATAACTTCAGAGACCAAGTCCCTTTAAAGTGCTGTCCGATGTCTGGTCATTAAACACATGGCTATTGGCCGGAAACTGTACTGATAACAACCTACAACAGGCTAGAGATAGGTGTTGACCTGGGGTGACATCCCTCGCAGCTGGGGTGGTGAGGTGGGTGTGCATGCAACGCCATGAGTGCTAATTAACAAAACCACTGGGGTCGGATGATTTGGTTTCCGAATATTTTTTATAAACCTGGTAACAAATATAACAATGTACGTGTAAACCGTAATACAAACTCGTTATATTTGAAAAAATAAACAAGTTACTTTCAGGATTAGGAATATATGTATGCACATAGATTGATTTATTTATTACATTATATCAATATTTATGAAGGAATTCAGTCATTGACTAAGTAAAGGTATTTTGTTTTTAAAACATAAGTTCATTGATACATAAACTGTTTGAAAAGAAGAAATTATGAAATAATCTAATGTTAAATGTAAAATAAATTAATTTCAGGCAGTCTTTTGCATCATAGATAACACATTTGTCTATAAAACAAAAAAATATATAAAACTTAATTCCCAACCCGACAAGGAATTATTTATTATTGTAAAGGAAAGAAACAAACTATAATGGAAAACAACAATGTTGTAAATTGTTCCATTGGGATCTGTTGTAATGATATTTTTTTTCTAAAAACGCTCACACCCACAAACAATTGCTCTCTCTACATATTTGCAAACGGTCATGGGCGGAGCCATATTAAATCAAAGCGCTGAAAGCGTTGGAAGACTGGCGCTCCGGTTGAAAGCGTAGTTCCAAGGGAGTAATCAAGATGTCTTGAACGGCGAAATGCACATTAGGGAATTGGAAAGATTGCTGTTGATGGTCTTACATTGGCTGTCATAGGGGAGCAATGAATAACAATTAGTAGTTTTCATATAAGAATTTAATGTAACAAAACTTTGAAAAACATTTGAAGATGAACAAAAGAGAGGTGGAGAAGAGCAAAAGAATCAAACTTTTCCTGCACAGATATCATTACTCGAAACATATGAAACTACGTGTATGTTCTTTTCGTTTGTACGTGACAGTCACTATCAACAACATTAGCAAATAATTCAGTATATTCAGGGATTTTAACAGATCCAGATATTTGCATTTTGATGCAAGGAAAATTGAGGTTTTCCAGTTTTGACCTCACCTAAATCTTAGGTTGGGAGTCATTTTGTTTGATGCAGAAGCGCAGAATAAGTGGTCAAATTTTGCAAGAATAACCATAAATTTAGTATGTAAAGCATTTAAAAAATGAAGTAAATACTAATTGGACCCTTGTAAATATATGGAAATGAAGTTAAAGCAATTTTACAATTAGTTAAGTTCGTGAACACATGATTTGACTTGTGTTAATCTGATCATGACCCCTTGAAAATTGTCAAAGAAATTCTCAACAAAAGTGAAAGCTATTGAAATCCCTGAGTATACAGTACCGTGGTGATAACCATTAACCTGGCTGTTGTAATTGGTTCATGCAATAGAAGTACAGTGATTGTCAACAGTAGCACGGCATGAAGGTTACGTGGACGGTTGCGGTCATCAGTATTGTAACATATATGTACATATGTAACATACATTCCACCAATGGATGTCACTGCTACCTTAATATTGCTTAGGAAACTCTTAATCTACAGAAGCTTACAAAAATGGCAACCCACGCTAGATTTTCCCGCAATTTTGATCACGTGACTGATTTGTTTATAATCGTAGCCTCCTGTATTTAGGTCTAGATTTCAAGACAAAAAAATGCCGAAGTCAGTTAGCTTATTAAACTAACAACACACCACAAACGTTACGAAAAATGCATTATCTGAAGTTAACGATAAAAAACCTTCTAGTTCTAATGCAGTTATGATCAGCTTCCGCCACAACTGAAGTAGTGTCAACAATGAAATGCACAAGGCCCACGTAACTTAAGAGACTGAAACAGTTACAATCCTAATTTTTACGTCGATCGCAACAATGCATTAACATAAATATTTGCCAACTTATTTACGGTCCTTGAAAGCTGAGCAGAAACTCGTTCAAAAGCAATCCGATCTATCCAAAATGACGACCAACGCTATCTCCCGCTTGTCACGTGACTGATTTGTTTGTAATCGTTCTTTGAATATCCTTTCATATTTGTTCGAAAAACAACATTACATTGTTTCCTTGTTTTTATTTGTCGCATTTCCTTACAAAGGTTCGCATTCCTTCGTAATATTTGTGTTTTCTAAAAACGCACTACTTCTTATGCCGCACAACTACTTGAATACGCTCTCGTGGTCGCAATGATACACCCGATGTTAAAAACCACGCGTCGCTGAGTTCACAGCATCGTTACTTAAGACTGGCGCATGCGCACCAGTCTAAAAATCACCCCAATTACAACCAGGGTACTTTTGCTGCTATTCAAAAGCAGACAACAATGTTAGTGTTCAACTATTGAAGAAGGCAATTTGCCGAAAATTTGAGTGCGACCATTTAAAGAAAAATAAATATAACAGAAAGGTAAGTATTTGTATGTGTTTATTTCTCGCGACTGATACTTAACAAAATATCTGCGTCAATAAAGCAAAATCCTGGATATGGTTCTATTCCAAAACCCCTGTTACAAAAATATTGCCTATCATAAGCACCGACTATCGCCATGCGAGCCACACCGACTTCCGAATCCCCGCCACTACAGCGCCCCCCCCCCCCGCCCCCTCCACTGCTCCCAACAACGTGACATCACGTGATCCCTTTGTACTTCCACGCAGATACACACTACTCGACGGCTCGCACGAACTTCGCGTGTGGATTTAAAATAAGGTAGAACAGCTTGTCATGACGAGAGGAATTTTCCTTTTACTGGTGAGTAAATGCCCCTTTTTAACAGCATATTCAAAGGGTTTATGTCGAGAAAGGAGACTGTTCGGGTGGATACTTCAGTAACTTTGAATAAGGTTTATCTTGACTAAAGTTCCAACTATTATTTTTTGTCTAAGTTATATGCCGATTAATGAATGACTAGGATCGGCTTATCCATGGCAGTTCATCCAAGATAAACAATATTGTAAATACAAAGTAACAATTTACAACACTCAGCGATGCTTATTAATGTCGAATTTTATTGTTGACGCAGAACCTTATTACTAATAAAGCATTAAAGATTTTGCCAGGTACAATGTTTTCCAGACTTAGTTATTTTACGCACTATTTACTGCAGTTTGTTCGTGCATTCTGGAACACCACTTACAACGACAGCTCGTCAGTAGGTTTGACCTCGGACAGCCTATCGCCCGGAGTGTGAATTGGGAGACAAACACGTCAGATTCTAGTTCAGCTATGAGCACAAGAGACAGCTCCGGACATGCTCATTAATAGACTTAGAAACAGCCACAGCACAGCCACAGCACAGGAGAGATACAGAAATTATTTTCAGATTGCCAAGTAAGTAAATGTTTGTGTATTTTGTTCTAAAATTGTTATTATATCCTAGTGAGTCATAGGTGGAAAGGTCTGCAAGATATTAGTCTTTGGCAAAAATATGTAGGCTATAGATGTACAAAACAACGTGGATTAATATTAGGTTTTTATATGTGAATGGTGTCAAAATAATAAAAAATTAATAAGTTTACATTCTTTTTACTTAATTTCTTAAAGATTTTTAAGGGCGAAGGGTGGCGTATACACTTATATCAGAAGAGCTCATAATGTATATTAAGACGAAGAAAACAAATACAATGTGAATGGTTATAAATAAATTAACCAATTTACTTTTTTTCTCGATGTATACACTTATATCCGAAGGCGACATGTAGCAAGGGCGAACTGTTACCTATCTCGGGCGAGCTGTTACCAATCAAGGGCGAACTATTACCAGTTAAGGGAGGGCGAAGTGTTATAATACCATCAAAATGCGTCGCAGCCGCTTGTTTTGAGGAAATCGATGCAATGAAACAGTTCTGTTTTCGACCACCTTCCCGCTATAAACAACACCTTTACATATTCAGCAATATTTCGGCGATTTCCATTTTGGTTTTGTTTCTTTCTTTAATCAACTTTCCATATCACTTGATGTGTGTGTTATACACGCTGATAAAATTTCTACTTATACCCCGGAAGTTTTAATGCGCGTGCGCATTCGGAGAGTACTCAAGGGAAGACAACTTAGTTATCGGACTGCCCAATAAGAAAATATTATCTGTTATGCTGGCATAACAAATGAAAATGTAGAAACAAACTGTTAGGCCAGCATACAATTGAATAAGAAAAAAAATGTTCTGTTATGCCAGCATAACAATTGAAGTGTACAGAAAATAGTCAGGTCAGTTTACTATTCAATAAGAAGTAAGAAAATCTATTCTGTTATGCTGGCATAACAAAGGAAAATGTAGAAAAAAAAACTGTTAGGCCAGCATACAATTGAATAAGAAAAACAACTGTTCTGTTATGCCAGCATAACAAATGAAAATGTACAGAAAATAGTCAGGTCAGTATACTATTCAATGAAAAAAATCTATTCTGTTATGCTGGCATAACAAATGAAAATGTAGAAAAAAACTGTTAGGCCAGCATACAATTAAATAAGATAAAAACCTGTTCTGTTATGCCAGCATAACAATTGAAGTGTACAGAAAATAGCCAGGTCAGTTTACTATTCAATAAGAAAATCTATTCTGTTATGCTGGCATAACAAATGAAAATGTAGAAAAAAACTGTTAGGCCAGCATACAATTGAATAAGAAAAAAAACTGTTCTGTTATGCCAGCATAACAAATGAAAATGTACAGAAAATAGTCAGGTCAGTTTACTATTCAATAAGAAAATCTATTCTGTTATGCTGGCATAACAAATGAAAATGTAGAAAAAAACTGCTAAGCCAGCATACAATTAAATAAGAAAAAAACTGTTCTGTTATGCTGGCATAACAAATGAAAATGTAGAAAAAAAATGTTAAGCCAGCATACAATTGAATAAGTAAAAAAACCCTGTTCTGTTATGCCAGCATAACAAATGAAAATATACGGAAATAGTCAGGTCAGTTTACTATTCAATAAGAAAATTCATTCTGTTATGCTGGCATAACAAATGAAAGTGTACAGAAAATAGTCAGGTCAGTTTACATTTGAATAAGAAAATCTCTTCTTGTATGCTTGCATAACAAATGAAAATGTACAGATAATAGTCAGGTCAGTTTACAATTCAATAAGAAAATCTATTCTGTTATGCCAGCATAACAAATCAAAATGTACAGATAATAGTCAGGTCAGTTTACAATTCAATAAGAAAATCTCTTCTGTTATGCTGGCATAACAAATGAAAATGAAGAAAAATTGTTAAGCAAGCATACAATTGAATAAGAAAAAAAAATGTTCTGTTATGCCAGCATAACAAATGAAAATGTACAGAAAATAGTCAGGTCAGCTTAATATTCAATAAGAAAATCTATTCTGTTATGCTGGCATAACAAATGAAAATATACACAAAATACTGTTAGACATGCATTTAATTCAGTATTAAGAAAATATTCGGTTAAGCCGGCATAATAATTAAAAATGTACAAGATATGCCAGCATAACGAATGAGAATGTAGAAAAAATTTGTTAGGCCTAAATACTATTGAATAAGAAAAAAAACGTTGTCAAAATCTTCTCTGTTATGCTAGCATAACAAATGAAAATGTAAAAGAATACTGTTAGGCCAATTTACTATTGAATAAGAAAAAAACGTTGTCAAAATCTATTCTGTTATGCCAGCATAACAAATGAAAATGTAAAAGAATACTGTTAGGCCAATTTACTTTTGAATAAGAAAAAAACCGTCAAAATCTATTCTGTTATGCCAGCATAACAATCGAAAATGTACAGAAAATATTGTCGGGACAATTTTCTATATAATAAGAAAATTTATTCTGTTATGCTGGCATAACAAATGAAAATGTAGAACATAAAACTGTTCGACCGACATACTTTTGAATAAGAAAAAAATCATTTTATTATGCCAGCATAACAAATAAAAATGTACAAAATACTTTCAGGTCAGCTTACTATTCAATAAAAAATTCTATTCCATTATGCAGGGATAACAACTGAAAATGTACAAAAATACCGTGAGGACAATATACTATGGCATAAGAAGAAACCATTTTGTTATGCCTGCATAACAAATGAAAATGTACAAAACTACTGTCAGGTCAGTTTAATATTTAATAAGTAAATATATTCTGTTTTGCCAGCATAACAAATGAAAATGTACAAAACACATTGCCGGGCCAATTTACTATTCACTAAGAAAATCTATTCCGTTATGCTGGCATACCAATTTGAAATGTAGAAAAACCGTAAGGCCGACATACGGTACTATTAAATAAGAAAAAATGGTTTCTTTGAACAACACACTCTGGAAAATAGGCGATCATAATAGCTCAATTGAGCTCAAATGTTGGTAAAGCTGTATTTAATTTGTATGTGGCATTATTATGTAAATGGGCCTAATTCAAATCTAGATATGGCGAAAACAAAAGACAATTTAAATTTAAAAATGTCAACAAATATATTTTTGTTATATCTCTGAGCTATATTTAAAATAAGCTACAACCACACCATTTCAAAGATTGGTACATGTGCTACAATAATAATTATGGTTAGAACACTTAACCAAATTTTAGCATATTCAAAAGAAATTATATTCTGCAGTCAATTCGTGGAAAATAAACCATAATATTATGACAGTTTTAAGAAGAAACATATTCTTACAATATTTATAACAAACTAAATTGTGTTCAGGCAGTCATTGCGAAAACATTTCAAAGAATACCATGATTTATACAGTGAGGTACAATTTCTTTTATAAGATAGTATAATATAAATAATTGTGTTGTAAATATTATCATAACTGGACATCCACCAGCGTGTTTGGGTAGATCTTCTTATTGTTCCATTACCGAGGACTTAATTGCAGAATGGAAAATCCCTGGTCCATATCGTACTTCACTTTAATTCTTCCTGCAAACAAAACATGACTGGTTAAAAAATAGAAAAAGAGTAAACACTGCAAGTTCGCAGGTTTGTGGTCGATAGATCTCTGTACTTGATAATCTCATAAACCCAACTGAATTAAACCTGATAAACCTTGATTATGAAATCATATTAGTAGCATTATTGCAACTATTGTCAAAAAAAAATAATTTGAAACTTACCACATTCTTAAAAAAATATTTCAAATCTTTTTACATTTGGTGCAAATATTTAGTCTTCAGCTTACTATGATTTGTAAAAAAAAAAAACATTCTGAGGTCAGCATTATCAATGAAGTTTACCAATGTTGATATCTTATAATTAAAGTTAATGAACTACTTACCATTTGGAAACGGTGCAAGACTTGTGCATCTAGCCAAAACTCCACATCGTCATCCATCCAGAAGGCTTTTACATGCTTGCCTTTTCAAACCCATGTTAATATGGTGTCTAGTAAAATAATTTGAAGTTTTAGCTCAGTGCTTCAAAACAATGGATTAGAAGTTATAACAATCCAAGTGAAAAATCACTCTGCTACAACATCAGTTAAAAGAATATATTACACTGGGCTTAGGAAAGTAAATGTCACCACCAATGACCACTTTCTCCTTCATCCATGTGCATGTGCATAATATTTATTAAAAATTACAGAATATTGATATAATCTGGTGCCTGAAAAGACAGATCATTTTAAATATTTCTATTACATATCACAGCAAACATCCTAGTTTTTGTCGAAAATATCTACATTACTATCTTTTCAATTTAGACATTTGTTTAAAGTATACAGTTAATCATCAAGCATGGTGTATGCACACATTTTAATTGTACTCATAACAATTGAAAATCAACTTTTCACATGCAGTTTTTCGGTTATTAATTTCAGTTTGAATATTAAAATGTTTTTTATTCTAAAAATGAAAGCTCTTAAGAAACTACACGAGAATGGGGAATTTTTTTACCTCTGCTTCTAATGGCCGTTTTCTCCCACGTCATTCTGCCACTGTAAAAAGTAAATTAGACCTTCAAACTAATCTTGCATTATCAAAGGTGGATAAAATAAACACTTAAAACAATCCCCCTCATGTTATTAGTGATATTAAGGTTTCTTCTTAATACTAGGCGGTGTTAACGAATTCTATCTATCTTGGACAATTCGCGTGTGGGGGGGGAGGGGGAGGAGGGGGGGGGGGGGCATTTTGTCCACCTGTGAATACTGACCAGGGGGTGCTAAAATGACATGAATGGATTTTGTCAGAGGGTATGGTTCCACGCCTGCCATCTTTTCTATGTTCCCACTTTGCTAACATTTCATCTACATAGTTGGTGATAATTACTTAACATGATACCATTGGCACAACTGATTGACATGTTGTTACCATATTTGATATAATATGTGTAGTGTGGTTGATGTCATGATTGTCTAGGTGGACATAACAACCCGTGGTCAAGATTTAAAGGCCGATAAAAGCAATTCCATCAGACAAAACACCCTGTTAACATATTTAAAAGATACACCTTCTTGATAAGTAACATTATTTCAAGTGGTGTTAAAACAAAAAATATACTGCTTGGTGTTTCTCAGTGAAAAGTAAAATTATAGAGATAATTGAGTAATTAAATTTTTTTGATAACGTATAATCAAATTTGGCACTGGTTTTAACTTGTAAGTTAACAACCTCGGTCAATGCCGTTTAAATACTGGCCAAGATAATTTTTCAAGGACCTTTGTTTGCCTAAACCATTTTAAAAACATAAACAGTTTAAATGTACTATTATAACTTGTGCCTTATAGGAAACATCTTTTAAGACTAGACTTGACAATCCCTGATTATTATTTTATTTGTTGTAAAGTATGTATAAGGTAGTCAAATTATGGTCAGTAGACTCATTAGTAGGCCTAATATAATGCAATTTAAAAGTATGTGTTATTTATTTAGGGAAAATTGTTTAAGCATTTTATAAATGTAACTACAAACGCCAGCCCAAGTTGTTTGCTACCAACATCCTGCCAGTGTATTGATTTGCTGGTTTAACAACCATTCGTATCTACATGACATGACATTCCCTCCAACACCTGCTGGTCTATAACTGAAATTCACCTCTGCCCCCAAACTATGATAAACTGCTGACACTTATGGATGTTAATTGACACTTAGAGAAAAGATGCCAATTTACCCGGCTTTAATCAAAGTTGTCCACGCACCTGTAAACAATTTTATAACCTGGGTCATTTAAGCAACAAAAAGAATTATCCTCATTCTGTTTAAATTACTATGAATATTAAATAATACTAGTGTATTTAAAAAAATGTAATTGTTCAAAATGAACAAAAGCAACAACACGCAATTGATTCAAATAACTCCATCTCATTTAAAGCAAAGTTTCTAAAAATGAAATGGGGATTAAAATGGATATAGGATTGATTTTTAATAAGAAGTGGATTTCACTTTAAAGTTTAATTAACTTGTTACTGTCATCAACCCCACCAAGCAAAACTATATTTTTTAACTATAACAAATATAACCAGAAAACTATTACAAATGATTAAAATTTGTTTGTTTTGTTGTTGTTGTTGCTTGTGTGTGTATGTGTGTGTGCGCGCGCGCGTCTGGGTAGAACCACCGGCGCAACGCAGTTTAGCTGGACAACCTCCCCATATGAAAGTTCTCGCCTTGACCGAGACTCGAACCCATGCGGTGAGGGGCTGAGGAGTCCCCCCCCCCCCCCCCCAACAAATGATGACATTTAACAAGATAGCTTCGTGCATTTTAAGAGATCTTTTAAATTAAGTGAATAAAAGCACAGCATATTGAATGCACTGTGGTTTTTATTAATGAAGTAGACATTCAATAAATGTCTATGATTGAAGTTAAAATATACTTGCAAACATAGAACAGTATTTTTTTAATTCAACATACCTTAACAATTTTCAAATTCTTCTTCATCTTCACTCTCGCAACTTCTCCTTTCAAGTTGTCGCCAGTCACCAGATTCAATAACGTCGAAAAACCACACTTCTTGAACATGCGTCATATTTACACTGTTCCCTTCCGGACGAATAAATTGTCTAATGTTAGTCCGTCCAAAAACTAGTGCACACCAAGAATCTGCTCGCTGGTGGTGTAGATACGATCGAACAATTGGTTGATTTGTGCAATTATGTCACATTTTAATTAGAAGTCACGCTCAAAAAACGACCAGTCAGAATAGAATTCGACAATGACTTCCGTCATAAACGCAATACAGCTGATATCCCCTACTAAGTCTCCGTACCTATTGAAACAAAACGCATACTTGCATGCTCTGACCATTGATCTGTGACTGTTATAAAACAGTCCCTCAACACTTTCACTCGGAACACCTCAGTCATCGCCGTATTATTATAGCCTTCATTTCGTCCGACCCCTCCAAATTGTTGTACGGTAAACATCCACGTTTTCTTTTTTATGAAGATATGGTGTAGCTTTATGTTTCTGGTCAGATACCAACTCTGTTCAATGTAATGCATAGTATAGGCAACATAAAAGAAGATATAGCTTTTTGCACCAAATCAAATATATTTTTGTTGATAAAAACTGATACCACTGTTACATAACTTCAGAGACCAAGTCCCTTTAAAGTGCTGTCCGATGTCTGGTCATTAAACACATGGCTATTGGCCGGAAACTGTACTGATAACAACCTACAACAGGCTAGAGATAGGTGTTGACCTGGGGTGACATCCCTCGCAGCTGGGGTGGTGAGGTGGGTGTGCATGCAACGCCATGAGTGCTAATTAACAAAACCACTGGGGTCGGATGATTTGGTTTCCGAATATTTTTTATAAACCTGGTAACAAATATAACAATGTACGTGTAAACCGTAATACAAACTCGTTATATTTGAAAAAATAAACAAGTTACTTTCAGGATTAGGAATATATGTATGCACATAGATTGATTTATTTATTACATTATATCAATATTTATGAAGGAATTCAGTCATTGACTAAGTAAAGGTATTTTGTTTTTAAAACATAAGTTCATTGATACATAAACTGTTTGAAAAGAAGAAATTATGAAATAATCTAATGTTAAATGTAAAATAAATTAATTTCAGGCAGTCTTTTGCATCATAGATAACACATTTGTCTATAAAACAAAAAAATATATAAAACTTAATTCCCAACCCGACAAGGAATTATTTATTATTGTAAAGGAAAGAAACAAACTATAATGGAAAACAACAATGTTGTAAATTGTTCCATTGGGATCTGTTGTAATGATATTTTTTTTCTAAAAACGCTCACACCCACAAACAATTGCTCTCTCTACATATTTGCAAACGGTCATGGGCGGAGCCATATTAAATCAAAGCGCTGAAAGCGTTGGAAGACTGGCGCTCCGGTTGAAAGCGTAGTTCCAAGGGAGTAATCAAGATGTCTTGAACGGCGAAATGCACATTAGGGAATTGGAAAGATTGCTGTTGATGGTCTTACATTGGCTGTCATAGGGGAGCAATGAATAACAATTAGTAGTTTTCATATAAGAATTTAATGTAACAAAACTTTGAAAAACATTTGAAGATGAACAAAAGAGAGGTGGAGAAGAGCAAAAGAATCAAACTTTTCCTGCACAGATATCATTACTCGAAACATATGAAACTACGTGTATGTTCTTTTCGTTTGTACGTGACAGTCACTATCAACAACATTAGCAAATAATTCAGTATATTCAGGGATTTTAACAGATCCAGATATTTGCATTTTGATGCAAGGAAAATTGAGGTTTTCCAGTTTTGACCTCACCTAAATCTTAGGTTGGGAGTCATTTTGTTTGATGCAGAAGCGCAGAATAAGTGGTCAAATTTTGCAAGAATAACCATAAATTTAGTATGTAAAGCATTTAAAAAATGAAGTAAATACTAATTGGACCCTTGTAAATATATGGAAATGAAGTTAAAGCAATTTTACAATTAGTTAAGTTCGTGAACACATGATTTGACTTGTGTTAATCTGATCATGACCCCTTGAAAATTGTCAAAGAAATTCTCAACAAAAGTGAAAGCTATTGAAATCCCTGAGTATACAGTACCGTGGTGATAACCATTAACCTGGCTGTTGTAATTGGTTCATGCAATAGAAGTACAGTGATTGTCAACAGTAGCACGGCATGAAGGTTACGTGGACGGTTGCGGTCATCAGTATTGTAACATATATGTACATATGTAACATACATTCCACCAATGGATGTCACTGCTACCTTAATATTGCTTAGGAAACTCTTAATCTACAGAAGCTTACAAAAATGGCAACCCACGCTAGATTTTCCCGCAATTTTGATCACGTGACTGATTTGTTTATAATCGTAGCCTCCTGTATTTAGGTCTAGATTTCAAGACAAAAAAATGCCGAAGTCAGTTAGCTTATTAAACTAACAACACACCACAAACGTTACGAAAAATGCATTATCTGAAGTTAACGATAAAAAACCTTCTAGTTCTAATGCAGTTATGATCAGCTTCCGCCACAACTGAAGTAGTGTCAACAATGAAATGCACAAGGCCCACGTAACTTAAGAGACTGAAACAGTTACAATCCTAATTTTTACGTCGATCGCAACAATGCATTAACATAAATATTTGCCAACTTATTTACGGTCCTTGAAAGCTGAGCAGAAACTCGTTCAAAAGCAATCCGATCTATCCAAAATGACGACCAACGCTATCTCCCGCTTGTCACGTGACTGATTTGTTTGTAATCGTTCTTTGAATATCCTTTCATATTTGTTCGAAAAACAACATTACATTGTTTCCTTGTTTTTATTTGTCGCATTTCCTTACAAAGGTTCGCATTCCTTCGTAATATTTGTGTTTTCTAAAAACGCACTACTTCTTATGCCGCACAACTACTTGAATACGCTCTCGTGGTCGCAATGATACACCCGATGTTAAAAACCACGCGTCGCTGAGTTCACAGCATCGTTACTTAAGACTGGCGCATGCGCACCAGTCTAAAAATCACCCCAATTACAACCAGGGTACTTTTGCTGCTATTCAAAAGCAGACAACAATGTTAGTGTTCAACTATTGAAGAAGGCAATTTGCCGAAAATTTGAGTGCGACCATTTAAAGAAAAATAAATATAACAGAAAGGTAAGTATTTGTATGTGTTTATTTCTCGCGACTGATACTTAACAAAATATCTGCGTCAATAAAGCAAAATCCTGGATATGGTTCTATTCCAAAACCCCTGTTACAAAAATATTGCCTATCATAAGCACCGACTATCGCCATGCGAGCCACACCGACTTCCGAATCCCCGCCACTACAGCGCCCCCCCCCCCCCCCCCCCCCCGCCCCCTCCACTGCTCCCAACAACGTGACATCACGTGATCCCTTTGTACTTCCACGCAGATACACACTACTCGACGGCTCGCACGAACTTCGCGTGTGGATTTAAAATAAGGTAGAACAGCTTGTCATGACGAGAGGAATTTTCCTTTTACTGGTGAGTAAATGCCCCTTTTTAACAGCATATTCAAAGGGTTTATGTCGAGAAAGGAGACTGTTCGGGTGGATACTTCAGTAACTTTGAATAAGGTTTATCTTGACTAAAGTTCCAACTATTATTTTTTGTCTAAGTTATATGCCGATTAATGAATGACTAGGATCGGCTTATCCATGGCAGTTCATCCAAGATAAACAATATTGTAAATACAAAGTAACAATTTACAACACTCAGCGATGCTTATTAATGTCGAATTTTATTGTTGACGCAGAACCTTATTACTAATAAAGCATTAAAGATTTTGCCAGGTACAATGTTTTCCAGACTTAGTTATTTTACGCACTATTTACTGCAGTTTGTTCGTGCATTCTGGAACACCACTTACAACGACAGCTCGTCAGTAGGTTTGACCTCGGACAGCCTATCGCCCGGAGTGTGAATTGGGAGACAAACACGTCAGATTCTAGTTCAGCTATGAGCACAAGAGACAGCTCCGGACATGCTCATTAATAGACTTAGAAACAGCCACAGCACAGGAGAGATACAGAAATTATTTTCAGATTGCCAAGTAAGTAAATGTTTGTGTATTTTGTTCTAAAATTGTTATTATATCCTAGTGAGTCATAGGTGGAAAGGTCTGCAAGATATTAGTCTTTGGCAAAAATATGTAGGCTATAGATGTACAAAACAACGTGGATTAATATTAGGTTTTTATATGTTTCAAGAGCAAATATTTTGTTATCGAATGAACATTATAAAAGCAAGACATTATACTAAAACAAGCAATGAAAAGTTATTATTTCTAATCTGATGTAAAAGGAACCCGATCGATCCACAAGAACAATGTGGTCCGTTTTAACCATTATAAAAATAAATACGGATTGTTTTGTTGTTGTTTTGTTCCGATGTATACACGGAAAAAATATTAGGTTTTTAAATATATTGTATTTTTTCCTTTCTTTCTTTCGTAGAGCCCCACTTAAACGGATTGGGTATAATAGATCAACGTGTCCTTTCTCTGTCAGTAGGCTAAAGGTCATTATATAACACTTGTAAGTAATTTAAATAAACAACAGATCACTTAATTAAAAGCCCTTCACGGGATGAGTGTCCCGAGGACGGAAAAACCCGAGGAGTTCCAATTGGTCTCTGTTTCAAACACTTCTTCCCCGAAAATTGTCGATTGATAACTCTCTAAACAAGTCCGTGTCTCACAAGCGTTCGAATAATCAGTAGTTATATTCTCTTAGCAAAAACCAAGCGTCTTTGTGAGTTAGACAGCTACCCGTAAAATGAAATGGCAAAAGTCAGGAATTCTGAAACATTCTTAGCAAGTATGGCCACTGAAGTTTCGTGATTCACATTATATGTTCAGAGAGCTGTTTACAGTTACAATACAAGTTCATTTATAGAAGTATTGGGATGCTAGCGTCTAGTATATCATCTGACTTTTCAAATCATACATTTTAACAAAGAATTTAGAAAAGAGCTAGTTTAAGCTATGATTTTTACAATATTGTCCATATATTGTTACTATTTATACTTATACTTGATTTCCATTTTTGCTTTTCAGGACAACACCCTCTCTAAAGTTGTATACCTGCAGACTGACAACTGCTGGAGGAAAAATAAAAACAAAATACTGCTGGTTTTCTGTCAGTTATTGGTGGAGAAAAGAATTTTCCATGAGGTATGTTACAACAGTTTTACCTTAAATTGTTTATAATTATGATAGAAAATCTTAATCTTTTTTCAGCTTGCGAAACCTGGTATAGAAGTACTTTATCTCTTCTTTCAATAACAATGTAGATAACATGAATATGGATAATATGATTTCTGTAGAGAATACTTTCAGTCAAACTAGCTAAAAATAGTTTTATGAGTCAGCTTACAGTTTGGACAATTTAAAAATGTTTTAAAAATTAAGTTTGAAGTGTGTCAATTCTTTAACATTAAGTCTAAAGTGTCATTTTTTCAGGTTCATCTGTCCTTCCTTTATGTTGGCCATACACATGAGGATGTTGAAGCAGCATTTAGTGTCATTTCCAAAACACTAGGAGCTAATGACCTGGAAACGTGATGACTTGTTAAAACTTTTGCCAAAAGTTGAGGTTCTTCTTTTGATGTTTGATGTAAAGTCTTTGTTAAAGGATAATATAGCTGACATAGTAAAAACAACTCAACTGCTACATGATGAATATTCAACATTTGATGGTTGGACTTTTATGCATTTTAAGGGAAGGTCTGAAGAATCCTGGAATCCTCTTCAAAGAAAACATTTTATTGTCAATCCCAGAAAGAAGACAATTAAAAATTAATTAATTAAGAACATAGAATGTTTGTGGACACTTTTCAAACAACAAAATGCATTTGGTACATGGAAACAATTGTATGACTTATCAGCCAGAAACACAGAACCTACAAGGACAGCCAGCTGGTTACTGGATAAACTTCTACACCAACCAACAGCTATATCAATATTCAAGAGATTTAACTTCAGGTTGAGTTTTTTAAGTCTTTCATATTTTTAATTTAATAATAGACATAAAACTGCAAGAAAACAGTTTTATTCACAAATCTAGTTCTTTTTTTTTTGCTAATTGCTTGGTTTATTACCATAAGACTTAAGTCCAATAGTGTAAAATTGTGCTGTACACATAGTCCATACAGACCAAGCTTTAGATATGGCAATAACGTTATTTGCAATAGTTTCCTTTAGGTTAAATAGCTCCAAACCAAGAGGATTTTATAATCTCTGGAAGCTTATTTGCAGTTCATTCATTTTGTATAAAACAAGCCTGTAGACTGTAGCAGGTAAAATAGTTTCCTGGGCAAACAATTTCGGTTATAAAGGTCTACTGGTAATTTATAGAGTTGCATATTTGTTGCAATTTCATTACCTTTAATGGACCACAAACAACAGCATACTTTAACTGTTATTGACCTAACTTTATTTGTTCTATTTTAACTACATACTGGTTTTATTATGTTATTCAACAGAATATTTTTGTTGTTATAAAAAGATTTTATTATTCTAAATTGTTGCCACATTAAGTGAGTGTTATAAATGTAACTTTTTTTGAAAAATTAATAAGGGTTCATTATGCCAGTTTTACAATATAGCAGGACCTTCTTATGCCAGCATGATAGTATCATTGCTCTGTTCAAGTTTTGCTAAAGTAACCTGTTTCAACTGCTTTGTATTGTACCCTGACATAGCACTGTCTGTGCCTTTTAAATAATATTGATTGCAAATGTTTCTTGTAAAATTTCAACATATTGGCTAGGCAGTTGTATAAGTACATTTTAATGATATTATGTCATTGCTCTTTCTTTGCACCTTTTAGAATGTAACACCAGTATAGAAAAAAACATTTCTTTATATTAAGTAAAATGCTTGCACATCAGTTTTTGTACACAATAGATTTTCTTATTGAATTGCAAACTGACCTGACTATTTTCTGTACATGTTCAATTGTTATGCTGGCCTAACAGAACATATTTTTTATTCAAAGAATGCTGGCCTAACAGTTGTTTTCTTCATTTTCATTTGTTATGCCAGCATAACAGAATAGATTTTCTTATTGAATTGCAAACTTACCTGACTATTTTCTGTACATGTTTAATTGTTATGGTGGCCTAACAGAACATATTTTTTATTCAAAGAATGCTGGCCTAACAGTTGTTTTCTTCATTTTCATTTGTTATGCCAGCATAACAGAATAGATTTTCTTATTGAATTGTAAACTGACCTCACTATTTTCTGTACATGTTCAATTGTTATGCTGGCATAACAGAACAGTTTTTTTCCAATTCAATTGTATGCTGGCCTAACAGTTTTTTCCTACATTTTCATTTGTTATGCTGGCATAACAGAATAGATTTTCTTATTGAATTGTAAACTGACCTCACTATTTTCTGTACATTTTCACTTGTTATGCTGGCATAACAGAACAGATTTTTTTATTCAATTGTATGCTGGCCTAACAGTTTTTTTCTAAATTTTCATTTGTTATGCTGGCATAACAGAATAGATTTTCATATTGAATTGTAAACTGATCTGACTATTTTCTGTACATTTTCATTTGTTATGCTGGCATAACAGAACATGTTTTTTTTTATTTAAAGAATGATGGCCTAACAGTTGTTTTCTACATTTTCATTTGTTATGCTGGCATAACAGAATAGATTTTCTTATTGAATAGTAAACTGACCTGACAGTACTTTTTGTACATTTTCATTTGTTATGCCGGCATAACAGTTTTTTCTTATAGGACATATCGGGAATCCCACGCGTGACGTCATCAATCGAACACCCGGATGTAGTGGTTGGCAGAAAATAGATCTAGGCTGTGCGATAATGGCTGCAACCATTGTGCTTTCGGATTACGCTAACAAATTACCGCCAGATGCTCGACAAAGATACATTGAGAAGCTTAATTTGAAAGAAAGTAAACTTCCAGATCCTTACAGTTTATCATCGGGGTGGAAATCTGACCCGGTTGATTGGCCTGATGTGACTTTCGGCGATATTTACACCTATCTTATCGACAGGCGATCGATGTACACCCGAGACAGTATGAAGGCTTTCAAGTCCCTCGAGGCATATAGGTAATTACCAATATCAATGCATTTCAATACTGCTGTTGTTGAACATGATATAAAATGATGAAATGTTAATGTTAATTATTCTTGTATACTTGAGAAATTGTCATTAGTATTCGCGACTTTATTGTCAACCAAATAACGTTCTGTCTCAGCACATCAGTTCATCCGTAAAAATGTATGAAGTGATTTACGTAAATATGAATTCATGCTTACAAAATAGTTTTGTTTTATCAATTTTCAGCTATGTTGTGAGTGGACATGTGAAAGAAGTACTATATCATGATATTACTGCTGACAGTCCAGTTTGCTTCCTGACAGCCAAGGTGATCCCATCCCAGCGAGTCAATGACGAACACCACCCATGGGTTTGCGTAGACAAAAATACAGCCACAGTGTTGTTCGGCCACTGTACTTGCATGGCAGGGTATGTAGTTTTCACTTAGAGTTTAAAAGATTTCAATTTCATTATTATATTATTATGCATTACAGCCATCAGCAATGTTTGAGGAATGGTTTCTTTCAGGTTATGTGACATTGTTTTCCTGCAAATTTGGGACAGGCTTGTAACTCACTTAAGTGTACAGTTAAACACACTACCGGAATAAAATGTTACATGTAATTATACTTTATTAAGAAATATTTCAAGTAATGGCTAAGTTGGAAATATATTGTTAAATGCATTTAACTTGGATGTTTATTATATATGTATTTTTTGTGAGATGTATCCAATAACTAGCTAAACAAATTTTTATTTAAGATTTATTAATCAATATTTTAATTAATCATTACTTTTTTTTCTTTTCACAGACTGGATGAGGTTTGCAGTCATGTTGCTGCAGTATTGTTCAAAGTTGAAATTGGTGTCAAGCTTGGTCTTACCAAACAGAGTTCTACTAGTTCAGCTTGCGAGTGGAACAAATGCTTCCGAAATGAGGTAATGCTTAGATTCAAATCTTACATTAATATTAAACAAGTATCAGTCGTGTATTTGTCGCAACCTTTAATAATATGTACCTTGAAGGACTAGTCTTTAAACAATTGGAGAAAAAAAAACACAATTTTAATTTGTACACTCTTATATGAAAGTTTTGATAATACTGCCAATGTGTCATATATTTGCAAAAATTCTTTGATGGGGGTTTATTGATTGTCTGTTGACAGTTTGCATGTAATAATATGTGTTACATAACCTGCATAAATATTTAAAACTGTAAATTATTTTTCAGATTGAGCCGCTTACTGTTGCTGAACTACAGAATCTTATAGGCGGCAGACAGAAACAAGTAGACAGCTATCATGCGTCTGGGAGAGCAGAATTACCACCAATAGACATTATGAGGTCACTCTATGAGGTCTGTCCAAATGCAGCATTCTTTACATCCATTCCACATGTGTGTGATACTCAGGAACAGTCAAGATCACATCTTCCACCACTGTTGTCCATTTTAATTGATGAATCTAAAGACTTCACCCAAGAAGAACTGTTAGCCAAATGGGACACATACAGTTGTTCTCGAGAATCGTGTATGCTTTTAGAAAAGCAAACACGGTCACAAGCAGAGTGTCCGCTGTGGTTTCAGCATAGGCGGGGCCGTATTACAGGTTCTAAAGCCCATGATGTTTTAGTTCGACAGAACAATACAGACCCACAAATTCTAGTTCAGACTTTAATGGGATATCAAACTTATAATCTCACTAGAAGAAAGGCCATAAAGTGGGGCATTGAAAATGAAGAAAAAGCAAGAAATATGTATATGCAAGTGCAAAAATCTCATCATCAGAATCTCCAAGTGCGTACATCTGGGTTTACAATTGACCATGAACATCCTTTTTTTGGTGCATCCCCAGATGGAATGTGCAAATGTGACTGTTGTGGAACTGGATGTGTAGAAATAAAATGCCCCTTTAGCGCTAAGGACAACACTATCTTAGAAGCATCCAGTGATCCTAAATTCTGCTTAGACAAAAATATGAAATTAAAACAAAACCATAGGTACTTCTCCCAAGTACAGTTTCAAATGAAAGTGACAGGTGTGAAGTACTGTGATTTTGTTGTCTACACAAGCAAAGAGATGGCCATCATTCGAATTCCGCTGGATGAAAACTATGTTGCTACAATCTACGCAAAGTGTGAAGCATTCTTCAAGAGCATTCTACTTCCAGAAATTGTAATGAGAAAGTTGGAGAAAGCTGTTTCAGACGATGGCCTTGAGCCAATAAAGGAGTTGATTTGCATCTGCCAGCAACCAGCATATGGTAAAATCATTGACTGCCAAAACAAGGATTGTGAATATATTAAATTTCATTATGAGTGTGTTAATATTAGACGCAAGCCAAGAAAAGCATGGTTATGCCCTAAATGTGTAGGCAAGGACACAGATTTCTAATAGGCCAGGGTACAGTTGAGAGAAAAAAGCAGTCTGGTTTCACAAAAAATAGAATGGAGTTGTGTTCAAAATTTGAACTTTTCTTTGGAAAATTATTACTCCCTTATCAGTTATTGCATTTTGATTGTATAATGAAAGCTATAAAATTTTACTTTTCTTAACTTCAGTTATGTGACTTCTATTAAAAACAAAAGAAAATACATTTGACAACTTATATTTGATGACAACTTATATTTGATCATACAATTAACAACAAATCATAGTAAGTGAACACAATTTTATTTTCTTAGTAACAACGGCTGAAATGATCATTAAATATGCAATGTATAATAATTATGCTTGTGTATGGTTTAACAGTTTGTCAATCATAAACTTAAAACAAAAAAAGAACATTTTAGTGTTGCAACACAATTAAACTTTTAAGTCTATTTATAATTCTTGTTATTATTTTTACCTGGTGTGCATTCAGTATGACAAAACGGTTTGCAAGTTTATGGAAGACAGAGTGTGTCATTTACCTGCACAATTTATATTTTGCTAATCATATCAGGTTTTATGACAAAAAGACAATTTTGTATCAAAGTAACCATTTTGACATACTGAAAACACGCCAGATGTCCACACCTTCAACCAGTGATATTAAGCAAATAATTATTCAAGTCTAAAATCAATTTACTAGCCGGGGATGCAAATTAGAAACTGCTGCGCAAATTGTCATTATGTTATCTGCATGTGGAATCATCTGTAGATTCATTTTGGAGCTTAAGATTTTAAAGTTTTTCAGTCTTTCTATGGCTCTTTCCACATGTATTCTAACACGAGCTATCTTCCTACTTCTCTCCACCTCACGGGCACTTAACTGCTTTTTTCCTCGTGTGAAGTCTGGCATGATTAAAGTTGCATTGCGAGATGCAACTTCTTCTGAAATAAGGAAACCTCGATCTGCAAGTATTTGATCGTCTTGTTCTATTAAATCGAGAAACCCTGACCGCAGAGTTATCACTTTGTCCGAAGTTCTTCCTCCAAACGCTCTCGACACAAAACTAATTGCACCAGTAGGAGTAATGGCAACCAAGAACTTCACTGTGTTGTTGTGTTTATAATTTGACCATGTTGAAGCTCTTAATGTCAAATTGCCTGCTCTCTCAACAAAAACTTCACAACAGTCAATAATTACATTACATTTCCGATATGTTTCTCTGAAGATGTCAGGCAGATTTCTAATAACTGATTCTTTATCAGGCCATTGTACAAGAAAGGCAATTTTGTTGGCAAGTTTTGGCAGTCCTTCATTTAAAATGTTTGATATTAATGTAGGTGAAACATTGAATCGGAATGCCAGATCATTATTCTGTAAGTTTAGCCTCAGTTTCATTAAAATAATCAGCAACACAGATCCTGGCGAAAGAACATTTGACTTTGGCAGGACAGCCTGTGTAAAGTTTACCAGCCATAAAAACACAGAGTGATTTGGTAGTCCAGTGAAGAATGAAGTCTTGTAGTCTCCTTTCTCGCCTAACAGAAATTCATCTGAGAACTGTAGCTGCCTGATTTCCTCTTTCAGCTGACGGTTCTCTTGCTGAAGTCTTCCAATCTCTTCCAGCGCTCTCTGATGTTTATTGGTCACCTCTGCCATTGCTTTAATGCAGCGGTCATGAATATCTGAAAAAGTCAAAAGCATTCATAACTAAAACTTAAAATATCTAAATATTTTTATACTTCCTTAAAAGTTCACACAAATGCTATTTATAGGTGTCCAACAGCTAGGTCAACAGTAAACAATAACACCACATTTGTCAATACAAAAAGGTATTCTCTATCTGAGCCACTCTGCAGAGTTAGCTTTTTTAAACAAAGAAAATAACATCATCTTTAATAAAAGGTTTGATGTGGATGTCTATTTTAACAACAATTAAGTGCAAGTTATTGTCATGTATACTTTATTTGTGCTTACTGTCGGATACTGCCTTCAATAGTGTTTAAACCAAGTACTGGTTCACTACATGGAAAAAAGCTATCAGAAGGGCCATTTTGTTGGCAAGCATGGGCAGTCCAAGCAGGCTGCCATACCCTGAATTTCTATATCTAAACTCATCCACACCTATTAAAGGCATAATTTATGTGTTCAATATTTATTTACCAAGATTAAACTTAATGCTTGTATATAATCTGAGAAGTTTTTAAGTAGTACCTTTTTGTTTTTTATGGACTGGCGTCTCTAAACTGGGAGTCAGCTGGGCCAGGTCAAGCAGGGCATCCACAGCATCACTTTCGGAACTAATGTCAGGTTTCTTTATATCGGGTGTTTTGAAGGCAAGCTGCTTCTTCGATTCTCTCAACACCGTTCTTTCGTAGCGACTTTTCATGGCCTCTGGATCTTCCTTCACAGTATATGGGTTTCCCATGTCCACACTTGGTACATAATCTGGGTCATGAGGATCATCACTCTTTCCTAAAACACACATTTCAAACCAATGTTAAGTTATCAAAAAAAAAAATAATGATGTTTTCAGAACTCTCGGTTACTAAAATCACAATCGACTAATATGTAGAATGAGACCATAATGATAACAGTGCCAGAAAAGCTGACAATAGTATGCCCATATTGACATCATGAACATGGGGTGGGTGGGGTGCAGTAATCGTTCAAAGCTGCGAAAAATCAGACAAACAATAACTATATATTTATGGATAAATAAAATCGTTTTAAATCTAAGAAAATGAACTGATCATTCCAGATAGATATTCCAAACAAAAAATAAAAAAAACGCACCTCTGATAAAATGTCGACCACAAATACGATCGTGAACGCTTGGTTCCCACGGTGAATTTTCCTGTCCATATTTACATCTTTTCACTGCTGCTAACCACTTATTTCTCCTCGCTGTATTTTTAGGAAATCTGTAGAATGAAATTCCAGCTGCGTACCTTTGACTGCATCCCGTAACGCAACAAGAAACAACCATTTTATATGCGATATTACAACACGTCAAACGGCAATTTACATAACAATGGTTGTATTGATTTTTTTTTTGCCAACCAAAGCGGAAAACCCCTATCACGTGACTACGCTATGACGTCACGGAGAAACCTCCTATTCAATATTATGTTGGCCTAAGAGTTTTTTTCTACATTTTCATTTGTTATGCTGGCATAACAGAATAGATTTTCATATTGAATAGTAAATTGACCTGATTATTTTCTGTACACTTTCAATTGTTATGCTGGCATAACAGAGCAGGTTTTTATCTTATTAAATTGTCTTCTTGCTTAACAGTTTTTTCTACATTTCATTTGTTATGCCAGCATAACAGAAAAGATTTTCTTATTGAATAGTAAACTGACCTGACTATTTTCTGTACATTTTCATTTGTTATGCTGGCATAACAGAACAGTTTTTTTTCTTATTCAATTGTATGCTGGCCTACCATTTTTTTCTACATTTTCATTTGTTATGCCAGCATAACAGAGTAGATTTTCTTATTGAATAGTAAACTGACCTGGCTATTTTCTGAACACTTCAATTGTTATGCTGGCATAACAGAACAGGTTTTTTTCTTATTCAATTGTATGCTGGCCTAACAGTTTTTTTCTACATTTTCATTTGTTATGCTGGCATAACAGAATAGATTTTCTTGTTGAATACTATTCTGGCCTAACAGTTTGCTCTTAACTTTCATTTGTTATGTTGGCATAACAGAGAAGTTTTTCTCATTGAATCGTAAATTGGCCTTACAGTACTTTTTGTATATTTTCATTTGTTATGCCGGCGTAACAGTTCATTTTATTCAATAGTATGTTGGCCTAAGAGTTCTTTTTCTACATTTTCATTTGTTATGCTGGCATAACAAAATAGATTTTCTTATTGAATTGTAAATTGACAGTATTTTCTGTACATGTTCACTTGTTATGCTGGCATAACAGAATAGTTTCTTCTCTATATTAAACTTTAATACTGTAGCATGTTGTTCCTTATTTATGTTGTCCTTTTGCCCGGTATTGGTCAGGATGCTTGATTCTGTACATGTAATTGTATGGCTAAAAATGGCCTTTTTAAATGAAACATTTTGGAAAGTGTAAATTTAACCCACATATTTAGGTACCTATTTCTCCAAAATGATACCTCCCAATTAGGAATGATTAAACATTCCCTTTTTAAAATAAAATGCGTTCATAGTGTTTGTAAAGGGAATACCGGAAGTGAATTTTAAATACCATTTATTTGTATGCTTTAATACCGATAGCAACACACTTATTTATAAAATATCTATTTTTAATTTTCCACAAAGATGTGTGTGTCGGGTTATAAAATGATTGCTCCGCTTCAATTTACTACGACAAACGACTTTCTAATATAAAGTCATCCATTTTAAAAGTGTATAAAACATACAATCTATTCATAAGGTTTATTTTTAATGCAACATGTGTTGTTTTTCGTTTTTTTAATGTCACAATTATACAAAAGTAAAATTATTTCGTAATATTTTATGTATTTAATTTATGTAATTTATTAGGAATACAAAATGGATTGTAACGGAGCATGTAGTCTTAAATCTTTTTATGACAAACTTAGGCGGATTTTATTATTTAAGTTAAAAATTAACATAACATATTTAGAAGTTAGAGTATGTTTTGTTCAGATTTTTTCTCCCGATTCAGATACTTACTGATAGTTGCCTCACTTTGATAGTCTTATTTACAAAGTTTTTACTTTTAATTTTTTGTCTGAATCAACCATGGCTCACCACATGTTTTTTTATTTTTACATTAAACATACTTTTGTATATGTCTACTGGCATTCAACCTTTAACATAAGTGGTAGTTTGCAAAGGACATTTTCATATTGTTCTATTTATTAAACATTTATTCCGTATAAAAAAAATTGCTTTATTGATGACAATTTCTACTTGACTTTTGTTTATTGGTTGTGTTTTAGATATCTGACGTGTTTATAGGCTTAATACAATGACCCTGATTCACTAAACGTTTATTAAATAAATTTATAACATTGATGGAAATGGCGGAGTTTTGAAAATATAAAAAATACCATTTGGAAAAGTTAGATTGCCATAAATGTGGGACAAATCATGTCTAAAATTTCGATTCAAATAACATTTTTTTCCTGAGATTGCTTGTAGTTATAGAATATGAATCAGAATTCAAGCTTTAAGATTTATATGCGTGAACACTTTAACATAAGCAAATACATATACGCAAATATTGTCACATGTGACCTTGAAAGAAAACAGGGAATGTACACCAATCAACGTTTCATGACAGCAATGGTTAATTTACAGAGTGGATTGAAAGCAGTTTGGTTTGCATGCAAAGGGCTCTTTGTAATGTTTAATAAAGATATTAAACATGCTTAAAGCTCTTATAGTTAACTATAATTTCTATATATTATAAGAGTTATCATGAAACATTTTAGTTGATTATATCAGGCTTAGACACAATTTTAATGGCTAATACTATAAACGTACAAAATTTTAATAATTTATGGAAAATGCCAGGTAGAGTTTGTAAATAACACAAACCATTTATTTTATTACATACTGTCAGAATGTTCTCACGTAAGCTGTTTTAGTGATCCTATTGTCTGTCTGGTGTGTCGGTATCTATATTGTTATTTTGATTTTCGCATATAGTTTACGTAATGTTCCTTGTCACGCCTAAATATGGTTGGCATAATTGTTTTATATAATGCTTGCAATTTTCGACACTGTCCAAGCTTGTATGGTGATAAATTACAGAGACATACAAAATGATAGATTTGTTGTGTTTCTTTTACTCTATTAAAGACAACTCGATCACATTAATTGCTTGCGCCAATATTATTTTTTAACAAAATACCTTAATCATTCTGTTTTTGATTTGTATAATAATATTTAAATGTATAAAATCATCTATTTAGGAATACTGCCATAACAAGTTAACTTTTTACATAATTATATAGCAATATTAACCATTATATTTAGTTTAAAAATGTCAAATTTTCTTTTCAAATTAAAGCAATTCGCAATTTATATTTTAAACAAAACCTACAACATGTTATTATGTCTTCATTGCCATGTATGCTTATTGTATACATGTACACCTTGAGGAATTCATTTAACATTATTTTGATACAAAGCTAACACAATATGTATGGTGAAAATTCTTCGCTTACTGTAAAAAGAAAACTCGAAAAACCTCTTTCGTATCATAAATATAATTCTCATATTGTCGTTTGTATAGTCTTACATGAACTTTATCAAATAACACACTAGTTTTTTGTGTCGCAAGAATATCATGTGTTTTGTATCTGGCGCTTACAAAAAATTTGGCGAACTATAAACAGTGAATGTAAATATTATTTGGGATGGGATTGGGATTTGCGGGCATTTTTTGTCGATACAGTGCAGCGACATTTCTATCATTATAGCACAGGGGCACTTATGAGATGCCCAGGGACTGAACACGGCCGGTCTATTATACTGACACCGACGAGTCCCATTAGCCCCGAGCGTTGGGAGGGAAGCCACTACTACCAACTTTAAAGTCTTTGGTATGACCCGGCCGGGGTTTGAACCCACGACCTCCTGATCCGCAAGCCGAGGCTCTACCACATGACCTATTGCGGTCGGTAAATATTATTTATGACATTTAATAAAAACATAAAAACTGTCTGTTGTAACCCATGTTATGGCATTATCATTGTAAAAGTGTCTTTTAGGCTCAATTGTTCTTTTGTATTTAAATAAATTTTATTACACAATGTATATCAACGTTTACTTTTGCCGCAATTTCTTATTTTTTGCGCTGCTAGGTCGAGTAGCGAGAGAAAATGTGATCGTATCGTCTTGCATTGTTTATTATTCGTATCACAACCTGCCTTGGTTATGTTAGTGAGATGCCTTAGCTTTTCCTTGTGATTATAGCCATTCTAAGGTCAGTTCAAACAGCAGCATAATTATTGCTTACACCAGCTTCCTTATAGGTCTGTAATAACCCATGTAGGTATAGGTGTAGGTATAGGTGATATACGGATGATGAAGTTCGCGTCATGCTTGTGTGACACGGTTTATTAATGTAAACGTGTGTTACGTCTGTATAATCTTTAGCGTTTTAGTAAATCAATACTAAACGGTTTATTCAGAATAGTTAACTATATAGCCAAAATCATGCTGACTGACTTATATCAGCTTAATATATTGTTAATAAAAGTTTTGACATTTTTATATGGCTTAAATATAATATATATATATATGTATGGTTATATGATAATGACATATTTTGCAAAAGAGAGCAATCTACCAATTGCACATATGGAGTTATAATTTACAAGTTGGTTAATACAAGCCAGTTAAATAATTACCCTATGAATAAAAACGGGATTAAACATTTAAAATTATAAATGATATATAAGACAATTAATGCAAGGGGATTCATAAAAATTTCAAAGGAAGTGACATTTTCCCCCAATAAGACGAAAAGTGTAAAAACCTACAGCGGTAATTGCTGCTAGAAAAAAAAATGGCAACCCGCACTTTAAATTTAAAACTTACTTCTCTGTCAAAACACAATCAACCATTTATGATATTTGTAGTCTCAATTTTAACTCAGGCATTATGTTTTATCGAAATGCATGTGCAAAGAACAAATGCTTCTGCTTTACAAAAGTATAGTGATGCCGCCCATATATGTTTATTACTTCTCTGAGTAAAAGCGGTTCTTTTATCCTTCTCCCTATTCAGAATCGTCGTTGGCCTAGCAGACATTGCAAATGGGCGAATAATTAAGCTTGCTACAGTTCACGGCATTGCCAAACACACTACCAGTTATAGCCTGAATCGTTGCCAAAAGACCATCTTATTGCTATTTCGAAGAAGGATTTACGATAATGCGTCCGTGGAATAAGGTGATTTTCACAAAGACGTTTCTAAATACGATATCATTTATGAATAAATGCTACGCTTTACGATCATGTAAGATTACTGTCCCGGTCAAGTAAATGTTACTTTTCTGCACTTTTGTTAGATTGTAAGTATTAACATTTGTACATCTGTAATTAGGGGTCTTTGATGATGCGCGCAAGTAACGAATATCCTAAAAATTATCCCCGATTATTACCCCCGCTCAAACTTTATTACATATGTGAAGTTGATACATATATTTCTAAAATCTTTGTAATAAATAAACAGTCACTTCATTGATAAACGTTAAGACTTTTATTAAATGAAATATGCTTATTATTGAACTAACTATCAGAAAAATATAATTTACCCGAACCATCAATAACAATAATACAATGTATACAATCCATGAAGTATAAAGTATTTTCTTTTTATTTTCCCAGTTTTTTTGACCGAAAATGCTTAGATTTGATAGGGGAAAAGTGATCCTTTAAGCGTGATTTTTCTTATAAAATGCATAACATTTCTTTACGAACTCCTTTATTTATAAACATCTATACATATAACTCCCGTTAAGTAAAACCTACATGATATGATTCAAAAGCCCAAATTTTGCCGCTTTTCGAGCCTACGTCAAGTCCATACAATAAATTCAGAGAAAATGTGTTTTTCAGAAAATAGCTCAATTCAATGGTTATTTCGAAGCATTCTGGTCTGGAGCTGACTGCTCTGATACCTTTCGCCATTTATAACAAAGGCGAGGATAAAAAAAGCATGCATTGTATGATTGGTCTTATTGACTCTTTGATAGATAAAAACCTACAGTGAATAACAACATGGCTTGAATAATTACATCCGTCCCTATTGCTCACCATATGTCATTATCTATCCCTAGGGTTCACTATATGTCGTTTGCACGTGTCTGAGCTGCCAGTCAGATATGAAAGGTCACTAGTTTAAAGCAATGTATTTATTCACTATTTTCTGTTTCTAAAGTGCCATAGCATATCTTTTTATGCACATACGTGATGGGGGTTTTCCGGTTGAATTTCTGGTCCTTTTGGTCCAATCTTTTGTAATAAAAATGGGATTTAAACATATGTATACACTTGTTTTTACACACAAAGTTAGGCGATATATGTCTTCTCATGGTACATGCAAAAGAAATGACCTATTCTGAAGTTTTCAAACTATTTTGACCAATTTTGTTCTGTTGTTTTTATATGTGTTGTTTAAAATCAATATTATAAAATTACCACGCCAAATGTCACATCTTATATTACAATGGCAAAGTCAAAGTATTCATATAAGTAAGTCATATTAACTTTTACTGTAAAGAGGACCGAACAAAATCGACCGGTTAAACTATGATGCCAGTTTTATGATTATCAAAACGATTTAATATCCGTTAACAAAATACAAATCTAACCAATCTAATTAAAAACAGAAAATTTTGAGATATTCAAAATCTCGGAGAGAATAAATTTCTGTGGAAAAAAAATTTATAACGTAAAGAATTTGGTTAATGTGGAAGTTAAATGCTAATAAAAATTTTATTTGATTAAAACTCTTACTGGAATGCATTTCAAGTAAAGCAAGATATTATATTGTTTATCTATATGTTTAACAATTTATCGTTATTGAAAAAATAACCTAGCTATTGACGAAATTTGGTTATAAATTACTTAAATATTTATTTGCATTTGCCAAGAAGCAAAGATGGAACACAGTAAACAGTGTGGGCAGCTAGCTGATCCGTACTGGTGCCAATAATCTAAATGTAGATTGATTTCAATTACCATAATTACTGGTTTTCGTGCATTTGTTTTCTATTTAATATATTCTAAGACAAAGCGTTCATCTGTGTGTACAAACAAGTCAGACTATTAAACTTAATTACATTAAGTGTTTAAACTGGCTAATCTCAAATACAGTGTCAACAAAGGTTTTGCCACCCATAAGAACTAACATTAACAGCTGCGTTTTAGACAAAAATAATGTCTTATCCAAGCAATAAAAATGGTAATGACATACGTAAAAATGTGGCGTAATTTAAAAAGCGCGAAATAGTCCAAGTTTATGTATACATTAAGAATAAGGAAATATGTCAAAGTCCTGTGAGCATTGAATAATATACAAAACTTATCAAAGACAGCAACGCAACATCAGTAACAATTAATAAAGTGATGACAGACAGCATCTAGAGTAATCTCATTGAAAACATGCTTATTACTTATATGATATTGTCATATTTTCGTATTCATGTTTAAATCACTGTTACAAGTGCAGTGTGGCGGTCGTTAAATGTCACCAATGTAATCTACGCTATATTTGTCACATTTTCTTATATTTTTATACATTTTTCTGGTTTGTGAATATCTTTGTCCTATGTCTTTTATAATTTGAATTCATATTGCAATATTCATATAGCCTTGTCATGCTTTTATATAGGTAAATATGAAAAGGTCCTATCAACATTTTTCACAGATATTTAAATTTCTAATCTACCTCTACACAAAGGAAAACAGGGTAAATGTAATTGTGACAAAAATACAGAGACGAAACATAACACACAAAAAGAAAAACCATGCTGCACAATTACCGCCTTTGAACGATCAGTCGGCAAAAGGACCGACCGGGGTGCTTAAATCTGGTTTGTGGAGAGCTCCTACTTCACACTTCCTGAAGGTTTTTCTATCAAACAAACAGTGTAAATAAAAAATATCCGTCAAAGTGAAACAACTAACAGTAAGCACCTGCATCGGGAGTTAAAACAGATACAATGAACTTATATACATACATAATATCTAGTAATAAAATGAACTGCCAACATATGTACAATATGTACAGTAGATAAACGCTTCGGCAACCTTTTAAAAATTCTAAATGAGACAGTAATTTGAAATAAAACATCATAAGCGCTGATATATAATGAAATTAATTTAATGATGTCATACAATGCCATGACGTCATATGACAAAAGTGTCAAAAGTGAAATGTAAAAAAATACGAAAGAAACCTTCGAACTATAGAAAACAATTTACCATCAAAATAAAATGAAGTATTGTTAAGAGTTAATAAGTTTTTTAAAAAAAAATAGCATATCATAAAAAGCCGAGGATTTATCTGCAGTTGGCATATTATATAATAAAACACAAAAATCACGATGTTATATCTACTGTGCAATCTCACATAAAGGGCATGGAGACTTCTCAAGTTGTTCCACCTATATGGGGCACGACTGGAGAGATGAAGGACTACATAGACTGACCGCCAATGTAGTGCACATCCCTGTAGGAAGACAATATTCCAGCAGTACCCTCCAAAGTTAAGGTTTTGTTTATTCTAAACTACCTGTCCAGGCATCTTCGAATTTAAAAGGATACAACAATTATTCACTGGTTTGGATATTTTGAATGCAGTATACTATCGTATTTGTTGAGCGTTAAAAATAACACTTGATCTTAATAAAATTGCCGTAACATTGTAATGGACACAGTAATCAAACTTAAGTCGTGTGTGTGATTTTCTTTAAAAATCAGATGTTTATTGATTCCGTAATAGTTTAGTCAAAAACCAGAGAAGTATTTTATTATGGCTATCAAAACCAACTGAAAATATTCACATACATACGACATACATCGTACATTTGTAAAATAACATTTATAGTTTAACTCTGTAGTAATATTAATGCACTTATATAAGACACAGAACTATCAATTTAGTATGATATCTCATTATTTTATGTTGCCAAATTTTACTTTAAGCACTAAATATTCTAAAAGAATTAAGAAGTGTATGATTCTTATTCTGCCAACAATAAGGGTATGCATTGAGTATACTCATTATAGCTAACTTTTACTTACGTTTGTCACTGGTGTTAAATAAGACTACAGTTGGAACAACAATGCATAGTTCTTTTATCCTTTTATAAAACGGCATCATTACCGTTTGCTTCATTTTTTTTGGCTCTGATATTCTTTCCATTCCAACATAACAATATGTTTTGTTTGTAACGGAAATATAAATAGCGAAAGAACTGTTCCCTTTCATATAATTATAAATAAAAACTTTAATATCAGCATGGCGTATTAATTACGCCTGATTCTTTTTCGGGAAATATTTTAAAATAAGGTTCTGTACTATCTAACTGTGGGATTCGTTTTTTAAATGCCATTCGACGATCACACATACAAGTCAATCAAACTTAAAGGTCAAAGGTAATATTAATAAAATCGTTGATCTATTCTAATTAAAAGCTGTGTAATTCTCTCTAATGTGCATTGGTTTCTATCAATCAAATACATAGATTCAGTGTGTTTTTATTTGACCAATATACTAATGAAATTATCGATTTTAATTTTATTTGTATTCACACTTTATACTTGTACTTACACGGGATTGTATTAGGTGGCGTGTTGTGACATTGGCTAAAATATTTGTCCTATATCAATTATTGTATTTTGTAATATCAATAAAGTAATCAACCATTTTGTTGCATCGCTTGATTTAATGATAAACTTCATTTTGTTTTAGCTCACTGTGTAGAATATTGATTTCTGTGTGCTGCATTCTATAGTTATGTCGTAACAAAATATTTAATATGAAAACTAAAATGTCAAAAACATTTTGCTTCAACCTTCTGATTAAGCGTATTATCGTTGTTAATCATCACCTCGTGTAAATTAAATAAATACAAATATATAAAACCATAATTTTCTGAGGTTTTACTCTACAAATCAAAGATGTAATGGCCAAGCAGACAAAGGGAACAATTTATTCAAAAGTAGCTACACTTTACATGTGTAGAATTGTTAAACAGAATATCAATTTGGTATGATGCCAAATGGCTTGCTATGGAGAGGAAAATTTAACGATACTGGTTGTGTTGAATGGTTTCAGAATTTCCACAACTAAATATGGGCTTATTTATGAAATCGATGCCAGTCTTTACGATACTATGGAACCAACGTCATTGTTGTCCAGGTCAAACCGAGACTGATTTATTCGCCTAAGAATTAATATATACAAATAAAACAACATAATATGCTTTGCGACTATTGCCAAGAAAGATGTGAATGTCAAGAAACTGGCGAAATAGGATTTGCTTGTAAACATATTTAAAACACGTCAAACTGGCATTATACATTTACAATTGTATAACACAATGGAATTGTGGTGACATTAGGACATTCTAGATAATAGGCAAACCTGTACATACATGCGGATAAATAAGCTCGTTAGACACAGGGGACGGAATAAATATACTCTTTGAGTCGAAACTTGTCATCTTATTTATAATCTGTATTACATAAATTGAATTATTATAAAACAATGTCCCTACAATATCTAAAATAAATTTGAAGTTTTACTGACTTCCTACGACTTACTTTATTTCGAAGTAAATAAGAAATATTTTTTTTTCATTTTAACTCATTTGTTGGAGGGCGGTTTTAGCCGAGCTGTTAGAGCCGACGTATGGTAAATACTAAGCCCTTTACTGCATGGGTTCGTGTCGCGAACATTATTTATATGGGGAGGTCTTCAAGCTCATTTTCTATCAGACATGAGGCCAAAAATACAAACTTCTAGCACCAGTTTCGATACTTTATGACACCGTTTATGTATCGAGTAATTGTTTAAAGGTTGGTAAATATTTTACTTACTTTATCTTAAAAATGAAGTGTAGTGCTGTGAATATTATCTTGTTTGTGTTCCAAGGCGGTAACTGTCGGGTTTGCTTTTTTTCCTTAAATGACACATCACAAATTTGTTCTTACTTTTCTCTTGGTTTGCATGTGAAATACCTTTGTTCTGTGCCTTTTCAGAGTTTAGTACATGTTGCAATACTCATAGGACTTTGTCATATATTCTTATAATATAATATTTTGGTATGCTCTTTTAGTGTTCGTCTTACAGGCACGTGTGCGGTGATGAAAACGGGCCAATTTACGATCACTTATGAATATACGCAAAAGTTGCAAGAAAATATGAAGAGATCCTTTGAGAATTGTGAAACTTGTCCTCCCGATAGTCAAAGGTAAGCACAAATTAATGTAAAAATGATAAAAAGCACTGAGTCGAGATATAACACACATAGAAACAGAGCCAGCCGTTATCGCATTAAAAAGGTCAGTTTTCAGAAATACTTAATGGGGTGTTTCCTTCAGGCTCTTGGCAAAGTGTTTTGATTGTTGGAAACGTTTTTGAACACAGATGTCTTTAATATGTCATAAAGTAAATAAATGCTTTGTTTAAATCTATATGGCCTAAATTTAAGCCAACTTCAAACTTTGACCAAGATTTGTTTAAGTACAAATTTCTGCTTATTTAAGATTCAGAATCCGAAGGATTAACTCCTTTTTCTTTTAAAGTTATTGTAAATACCAGTTTTTATCAAAACTGAGCTTACCAACAATACCAATGAGTTCATAATATCGCTTTAACCGATAATAACAGAAATGCGAATAATATACAAAATGCTATTGGAACTAGGTCAGGTAAACTGGGCAGTGTTGTCGATCGCATCATTTTACGCAAACGTCGGACAGCTAAATCATAGGAGTTTGAATCACTTTTATGAACAGACGCCTCCAGTTCCTTAAAAACAAAAGGCATCCGAGAAGTCCGATCGAGACAGACTGTGATAAGAATAATAAGTGAACCACAAAATGATAGATGTACAATAAAATGGATTGGATTATTATTTGTTTGGGAAGACAGAAGACCGTACCAGCCTGTTATCAGACAATCAACTCTCGTCGACCGAAGAACTTTGTCTAGGGTATGGATTATGACAAATGCAAACGTAGCATTATTGATGTATTAAAAAATTATTCATTCAACAAATATAATTAAATGTAACAAAAAATAAATGTTTTATTATGGTACGTTAGTGAAAAGTACTTTTTCGAATTAGTGGGTCCTATTAAGTCGAAGTCAGGTCGAAAGTCTGTAGTAAAAATACAAAAATTAATGGCCTTTTAGATTTTAAGCAGTTAAAATCTGTTAAAATTATCTATCCCTTAAAAGTGAAAACAAGGAATCAAAATATCAAACAAACCATGAACTGCGTCTGGGCTTTTTTTTTTGTAAAATGCATTTGGATGGGGAACAGCACCCACATCCACATGAAGAGCCTTATAATTATTTAGTTGGCTACTATCAGAAATAGTTTACATTTAAAACCTAAAGTTCGTTTCATTAAAAGCGTATAGTTTCTACTTAGGATATAAACAACATATTTACCTAAAATGGATTATTTCAAAAGGGTTAGTGAATCCTTTTTTCATAAGCCAGCTTATTCAATCAGTGAAAGTGTAAACCACATGGTGAGTGGTAGACTTACTTTATTCAAAAGAACATTTGCGTTTTGTTAGTGATATTGTTTGTGAGCATAAAAGGTAGGCGTAATCCTAACGGAGTTAGGTACAAATTGCGGAACGGTGCATGTTACTATAACAGAACAGTTTCATTATGTCTTTATGATTAACTTAAATATAAACATATGTAATAATAACTACATAGACAATACAATTTGCCTAATCGTGTATGAAAAAATAATATTAAAGCATATCATTTTTTGTATTTTGATTCTTACAAACTTATTTGAATTTGTTGTTCAGGTTAAATTAAGTCTGTAATTTTCAATTTACATTCAACTCAGCACAATCAAAAAACAACGTTTAAAGCAGCGATTGCCAAGAACAATAATCTGAAAAATATTCCCTGGCATTGGTTTTTCACACACCTAGTTTGAATTAAGACAGTTCACAGTGAATAGGACGCTAAGGACGTGCTAATGTACGTGCCTTATTATACACACATGAGAGTAACTTATAATCTCTTATAATATACTTATATTTATATTCTATGTTCGTTGAAGATGTAATGTATGGCGATATTAGATTGTTCATATAGTTGGTGCTCGTAAAATATTGTTTCTTGAATGTTTTAACATAGATTTTAAATTCCTAATAATGTTTTGGGCCGTCTTGATAATATTCCTTGACAAACTTTAACAGAGAACGCAAATGAAACAGAATTAAATAACTCTTGTCAATTTTGAAAATTTAATATACACAGGCAATCATCACTTTCAAACAAAATACTATCGTTTTGTTGCTGCTGTTGTTGTTTATTTTAGGTCTGAGTTTGTGAATATGTTAGTTTTAAATCCATAATCTTTAAAACCTTTCCAGTCGGTGTTAATTCGAAATGAATTTTTAAATATGTATTGATTTGTTGTCCATCAAATACAAATTAATTACCCATATTTAAACATACTTCTGTGTAATGTTACACAGCGTTTCAAATAATGTGCAGTAAGCCTAATTTCGAATGTATTTGTAAGGCAAAAAAACGTTTGGATAATGTTTATTTTTTGTTTCCAAACTGGGAAAGTATTCGACGAAAATATATTTTGTAAGGCGTGTGGAAAAAAGTGTTTACAAATAATTTTCCAAAACAAACTGCATTGTGATTTGATGGGTTTTATAGGGCGATTGTCATTTCATTCGGTTTTAAGTTAAGCTTTAAAAAGTTGAAATTGCAAATGTTTCGATCAAACTGTCCGGACTGAGAACTTTGTTCTCCCAACGTGTCGTCTTATCTATTGGCAGGTGAGTGTCGAGACACATCGACCAAGCTACGATTAAATTATTGCTGTGTTTAAGACAGTAACATATATAATCATTTGCCTTTAAGATACCAACCATTTAGTAAAATGGTCCTTGTATGTGCCTAAAGATAATCATTTAATGGGAATCTGAAGACTCCATGATAAAATTAGTACACTAGCTTGTTGCGCAGGGTATTTCCAATTGGATATTTATAGTATATTATATATATACTTCTTAAAGTATCGTTTATATGCCATTTACAGGACTGTACATTATTTCAAAAATACCTTTTACATAGCACCAAATCCAGGTCTCTATCATACGCTTATCATCAGACACACAAAATCTTTATTTATTTTTTTGCTAATCAACACTTTTAACAAAAATACAAACACTCTACTAAACAAAATAAGTCTCCTTATGTATTCAGACGTATATGAAAAAATAGTATCATTTACTTTCTGAAGATTTCTCTGAACAAATTATAGTTTGAGTGGAGAGAACAGAGTTGGTATTTTAAACACAAAGTATCTAAACATTAAAGTTTTGCTTTTCAGAATAGATTAACAAGTTGGAGTGATGGCAAAATATTTGTTTTGCGAAGTGAGGTAGACAATTATAGTTTTGTGGGATAAGGTCATTTTTGCCACGAGTCTTTTTATTGATGAAATAGGTTTATAATTCCGAGGAGCCAATGGGAGTGTTGCCAAGGTCAGGTGGTGTCTGCCTCTTTTCCTTCACAATGAACAAAATCAAAAACAGCCGCTTAGGATGTGTGATGATTTTCGAAATAGCTAACTAACTAAAAGAACATTAATTACTTTTTATAAGTTACATTTCACACAACCCGAATCCAGTTAGATTGACATCATCTACATTGTAAAAATATTGCGTAATGTTTTGGGGCATAAAACGTCGTGTTGATTTCTGCGGAAAGACTAGTACCCTCTAAAACATTATATGTTCTTAAAAACGAGAAAAAAGGAACGTTGTAATAATGTCAATTAAAATAGATTGTGAACTACAACATTACGTCATTAACCCAAAATTGAAAAACAACCACGTAAACAATCGTAACTCGTACATGTGTGTGAAGACGTATAATCGCACATTAATTAAGCCATTTTACAGGATAGTGTTGCCATTTTGGGTCTTTGTTCATGAAATTCAGCCAGACAGTTGTGTCAATAACCAGTCTAATGTCTTAAGTGCTGTTTTGTGAACAAATATCATTAGCCCCATTAACCAAATTGCAAAGGGCATCTTGTCGGTGGCAAATTGTAAGAAGAATAAGTACATGAATTTGATCATGCAAGACGTATATAACAGATTAATTTTAGTTTGGCAAGACGGAGGGTCGTATTGGGATTTGAAACAAACCGAGTGTTTTATTATTAAATTGCATGCATAATCCAAAGAAATGGATATAATCATTTACACAAACACATTTTACATGTGTGAAAAACAGTTGTTGTGTTATACATAAGTACACTGTTGTCAGCTGAGCAGATATTTTTTGGGTGGATATAAATAGTACGAGGATTTGTGTATGTTTGTGTTATGAGATTATAAAGACACTGTCATAAAAAAGTTACAAGGTCCGCCTAGTATCCGCTTTCTATAAAACTGCTAGTTACAGTTTTATCAAAAGAAAAACATATGCATGTATATACAATACAAAAATGTAGAAGACCCATGTCAGTATTCAACGTAGGTTTGCATTTGTACTATCAATAGAGATAGGTTCAAATCCATAATTTAGATTTGAAACAGAAAAGAGATAAAAAGCACTAACACTCTTGGGCTTGGAACGGTCAAGCAGCTAATTGTCAGTTAGGTATGCCTAAATTGGATTGAGTGGAACTTAAGCATTGCACTTTTATCTGAATAAAACGGTCTACAAAACATCCCATCTTTGTTAGACTTAAATTATCATTATTTCGTTTAAATACATACATATAACAACAAATAAACAATTTCAAACAGTAAATGTACTTAGACAATTTCTCAGGATAAAATGACCAGAAACCATATCAACCCTAAATATTTTATATACGAAAATGTTAGATTACAATATAGTTGTATTGTTCCTTTCTCACTTGTAAACCTTTCCAATTATTTCCGATAAACAAGGTTTCATACAACTTACTCACCACCGGACCTGGTACTTGTAGGGCAATCGGTAGAGCGTCGGCTCCAGGTACGGGAGGCCCTGGGTTCGAACACGGGCCGCAACATACCAAAGTCGTACAAATGGTCGTGGTATAGGTCCCAAAAAGCTTACTCAACACAACAAAACATTCAAACTGCCTATAATTATATAAGTATGTCAGTTCTATTGAAGCGGGTTTCAATAAAACATTTTCTATTTGCATGTATTTAATATACTTTTCAAAAATGTTGACTGATTTATGAAGCTAAATTTATTAATTATTAAATACAGCTTTAGAAAGAGCATACACTTAAGTTAAAACTATTCCGTAAAAGGAAAAGTCAAAAATGGTATATTTAGTTGATATTAAAACAGAATATAAGAACCGCGTTTACATTGCATTATTTTTTTTTCAAATACATGCAGCATACTTTTTTATGATTTAAGGCGGTATTTTATCTAGGTTGTTAATGTTCCCTCTATTTGTACATATACTTGCGTCTGTTCCTTTGTCTAATTTTAAATATTCAAGATCAAAACAATACTATTTTACGTGAATTGTAAGCAGCTGTGTAAACAGAACGAATATGAGGATACCGAATACTGTTATTTCTTAAAGCAAGGCGTAATAAAGGGTTTTATATTCAAGGTTTAGCAGTTAAGAAAGCCGCAGCTGATTTTCGAGATCTTTAGCTTAATGATTAAGACGACATTCTGTCCAAACCAATTACATCTGTACCACATCACACTACCGTTACTGTAAAAATGTCTGGATTATGTCAGAGTATAAAATAATACTGAATGAGTCAGTTAATCCTGATATTTTTATTTCAAAAGGATTTTACATTTTAGGTAACGGTATTATACAATCGTAAATGCAATAATTATGCAAAACATTTTAAGAAAAGTGTAAACCACTATTTATGAGTATAAACTAGTCTGTTTCTTCAAAGACAAAACGATCGAACTGACAATTTCCAAAGGAGTCAATGTCATTTACTTTTAAACGTTCACCCAGTTATCAAGATGGCGATTTTCGTCTTGAAAATGTAACGACTTATTAATGTAAAGTATTATACAGGTTTGATCATCTTCTGTACCGCTTGGCTGTAAACTGTTAGGATGTAGCATATGATAGGTACCTAAATTTGCATTACAGTTTCGTTGTAACTTTATATTTATTATTTAACCATGCCTTTCAGTTATTATTTAACAAATGAGACCTTAATGCTTTAAATAGTCCAAACATTACGCAGCGAGAATATACATCGGTCACAATAACTGCCCCTCGTCTTACTTTCTTTCGTCTATCAAATGACGGAATGGAATATTCAGTGGGTTGTTCGCCAAAGCCAAAAATCTGTCCAGTTGAAATAACTTTTGCATAACTTTATACTCCACAACAATGATAGCTGTAATATCACCTAAACAGAACCAAATCTGCATTTTCAAAGATATTGATAATTCTCTCTTTTAGCTTTTCTTCCACAACATTCAGCCAATATGTCTATTATTGCTAGACAATTATTTTTATGTTATATGGCCACCTTAATACAATCATTTCTAAATTACATACACTGCATTATCATTAAGCTATGTTTGTTTGAAATGAACAATTCTTTGTATAAATGCAGATAATTGTAAAAAATATATATCCAAATATGGTTCATTTTATAGGAGTCCAACCAAATAGAATATAATATTTTCAAGTAGTGAAAAAGCATTCTTACCAAATACAGTTTTTTTACAAGTGTATCTACCAATTAATATGACATGTTGCTGTTCATTTATCACGAAATATAAAAATTACGAAAGTGAAAGTAGGATATCATTTGCTCGGGTCTTGAACTAAAGTTATAATCGAACATGTGTATTAAGGCTATTCGAGACGTTTGTAAGTAATAAATAAAAACAGTATTTTTTTGTTCAGGCGATACAGCACTTAAATGTACGACTAACATGTTTATGCATGAAACAACGTCACACGACTTCTTATAGTAAAACAATTCTACAAGCTATTAAGTAGTCCTAAATTGTTTACAATAACCATTAACATTATTTTAACCCTGTATAGTTTTATTTCATTTGTACTTTGGTATTTTAATTTTAAGCTGATTATACTTTATTTACATTAAACCATTTGATCGTATTCGGCGTCGTATGACCGAATAAGTTTCGATGTGCTGTAAAAACACAAAATACAAAATACATCAAGTCTATTTGCTAGGCAGCTCGACCTTGACTATATGTGTACAAGTCGAAATAGTTTTAGCGGCTTTTATGGACTGGTTTTCTTTTATCAATCCTCAGACTCCTGTACAGAAAACCTAAAACAGACTTACGTTTTATTTTGTTGATTTGGGTTGGGTCTAAAATTCTATGATTTCTTTCGTATGTTTTACATTTCACTTTTGGCATAAGACGTCATGGGATTGTATGACATCATTATATTGTTCTTATAATATATCAGCGCTTGTACTGCTTTATTTAATTAGAAATAGACTTTATTCGGAACTCCTTCATTCGGGTTTTTCCGATATTTCTGCACGCGCTTCAGGGACAAACAAAGTCACGTAAAACTACTTGTGTGCAGTGTAAACATGTCTCGTTTTCATTTACTGTTTGTAGCAAACCTACAGAATTACCTAAGGGAAAGAGGTGTTACTTTTAGTGGTTCAAGAAAAGAAGATCTTGTTAGACTTTGCATAAAGGCTGAAGAACTTAACATAGCAATTGACCCAGACGGGTTGTCCGAAAACAGTGCTAGTATCATAACAACTAAACTAACTACCGATGATGGATTTGTTTTACGTTCGCCACAACATTTGGCTGGAACTGCAAACATGTCAGGACTTCCGGAGCTAAGCATAATTGATATTTATAATTATCTATTGTCTTACGAGGAGTTTACCCATGCTAGCCTTAGAGAATACCACAAGTTAGAAGGATACTGTATGTTTAAGGATGGCTACGTTAAACAGCTTGAAACAGTGTCGTTTGACATAAACGGTAAGTGCATTTGTTGAGTGTAGGACTAGGTTTTGTCCTAGTTGTAAAATTCATTCAGGGCTTTTGTCCACCTTGTCACTTTTTGACCCAGGGGCTTCTGTCCTCAGGGGCTTTTGTCTGTATCCCACATTTGTTAGATTTGTACATGTAACGTGTAGATCTAGTTCTCAGTGTTAAGAGTTATTTTTGATTGACTTATTGTTATATATGTATGTATGAAGTACGTGTATATGTAGATCCACAATATAAAACTATAACTATTTTCTTCTCTTCCAATTTAAGGTTATGTTGGTATCAAGGCAAAAGTAAAACCCAGGACAAACGATAAGGATCCAGTAACCAAGAAAAGTTGCTACAGCTGCTGGATTTTTTAAGGAAGACTTCAGATGCCTGCATACATTCTGCATTCTGCACATGCAAAGGAGGGTACACTATATTAGATCTATTCACATGTTTTATTAAGGGCCTACATTATTATTATAAACAAAACTGTATTTCATATTGAAAGATAATGAATGTTTAATTATGACAAAATATTATTTATCAGCTCGAGTATCAGTGCTAAACAGTGAGAATAAACAGTTGTAAGAATCAAAGTACTATAATAATGTGTTTGGAACATTTAAGGTCCAGAAACAAAAACTTACATGTACATAAGCTGTATTAAGTGAAGAAATCCAAAAAAAGCATGTTTTGTGTTATTTGTATATTGTACAGGCATACATTATTCATTCTGCACAGGCAGTTCTTTTGTTAAATACTATACCTACATAACCTATGTATTTGTTTGTATCTTTCAGTATTGATGGCTGCTGTCGGCATGTGGTAGCTACACTCTTTGAGGTTCATGATTACCAACATGACTTCATGAAGGTCAGCTGTACTTCACAGCCCTGCTCTTGGATTCGTAGGCCATGCCAAGCAGATCATTTGGGAAAAGCCATTCCGGTAGCTCAACTTGATACATCAGTCTTACAGGCAGAATGGTATGGCTATTAAATTTTAATGAACATTATTCTTCTGCAGTATTAAAATATTTTGTGTATAGTTTATGTACCATATTGGAAGTTTTGACATAAATTATTGCAATTATACAGTATAATACAGCTAAAAGTTATTTGTGGTGTTAACAGTGGTGCTGAGCTGAATGTGGATGTGAATTTCAACATGTGTAACTTAAGCAGTTTTCCATTAGTGTATAATGGTCCTTCATTTGTAATCAGTACACAAATGTGATCATGTAGACTATTAATAATAAAACATTGTGTCCGCATTGTTGCATTTTCATAAATATGCAATGTAGTGCATTTATTATTGCTTCAGTTCTTCAACTCCTAGACCTTTGTACTCCCCTGTGCCGCCTGAAAAAGAAAAACCCAACACATAGGTCTTTCTTGAACAGTTAAAGAAGCTGTGCCCCACAGCATGTGGGCTTAGAAGCCGTTATGTATACAACAAAGACATTGCAGATAAGCCTCCACAACTAAGTGTACGTACACCGATGGAAAAAGTCAAACAATTCAATAGTGACCATGTATGCATTGAAGATAGTTGTAAATGTGTGAATATTTTTCTTTATTATCATGTGTGTTACAATGATGTTGAGTGTAAAGAAATAGAACAATCAACGTGTGGACAGTCATTGAATAAGAACTGGCATGATATGAGAAAAGGCTTGCTGACAGCTTCCCGTTTCCATCAGATTTGTACTTCTAGAAATTTGCTCAATACTGCTACTGCTCTACTTCAAAAAAGTTCACTGAATGAAGACTATTTACCAGCTCCAATTTTGTTTGGCCGAAGATACGAAGCGAAGGCCAGGAACTTGTTTATAAAGGGACACAAATTAAACATCGCCAATTAAAGCTTCATGTGCCAGGGTTAGTTTGTAAAGAGGACATGCCATTTTTCGCATGTTCACCAGATGGCATTGTGGACTGTGCAACATGTGGTAGATTCCTGATTAAAGTGAAATGTCTCTTCAAATACAAATGCTTTCACCAAAAAAATGCCCTTAAACTTTCAAATATATGGACAACAGATGATCAGGGCAACCTTAGTTTGAAAAGGTCATACATGTATTTTGTGCAAATTCAGGGACAGGTGGCTATAACTGGGGTTCATAGATGTATTTAAGTGTGCTATACACACAAAGGATTAGCTACAGTACAAGTTCCCTATGATGATGAGTTTTGGAAATCCTCCTTTGATAAGATGTCTAGGTTTTACAAAGAGGTGTATTTTCCTATGGTTAGGTCCCTTTAAAAAAACTAGCTAAAATGAACATTGAGTACAGAACATTCTTTATTGATCATCTACTAAGTTAGTGCTATGTTATGGAAGTCTGGAGCTTAGATATGTTAAGGGGTAGATATATAATTCACTTGCAATCATATTACTGTCTGCAATATAATGTCATATGTATATAATGTGAAGCCTTTTCCTAGTATTCTGTCATAACTTTTGTATCATGCATTATTAAAATAATCTGAACATGGACAACACATTGATATTTGGAAGTAGAACATGTTATTATGGTATATTATTTACTTTATATAAAATATGTAAAACAAATCAGAATGAAATATAGATTTATTTTTTGAAAATCTTTAAATTTTGCAACATATTGATGTACAGGTTCAATTGGAGATAAGCAATTCAGATAAAAGTTCTACCGTTATTGTCAAGTTTATTTAAACAAGAATGTGTCAAGTTTATTGCAAATGTCTTGTTAATACAAATCTTGTTATCTGATAACATGAAATGCATACATAATGTATGCATCTATAGAAGTAAAAATATCATGAACATTTTAACTTTTCAAATACAAATATGGTCTTAATGGTTTGTTAAACCATTATTTGCATGACATATTGAAATATATATTCTTCTATATTATTATTCAGTCATAAAAATAAACTAAACTGGTAATAAACTTTGAATTCTATGAAGAATTCCTGTGTGTTTTTTGTATATCATGACACAGTTCACTATGCTAAGCAAGGCTGAAAGTTGCACAAAACAGCAACAATAGTTGTGATTTGTCTAAGTAGAAATCTAAATTTCAGTGGAATTATTCAAGTCAAAATCATGAAAGTTTTCATTCGCCTTATGGCTCGCTCAACATGTATTCTGACACTGGCAATTTTTCTTGACTGCCTAACAGCCTTGTGACTTAAAACCTTTCCATGTGTGAAAGCCAGAATGTTCAAAGTGGCTTTCTTTGGAAGTAGCAGGAGTCTAATGTTGAAACCGCGATCTGCCATTATATCGTCACCCTCTTGCACCATCTCAACAAACCCTGATTCCTTCACAATGGCAACATCACTAATGGAACCAGTAAATGTGTCCGATAAAAAAGTTATTGCACCATTCGGAGAGATGGACACAAGTTGCATGCTTGTAATTAGACCAAGTTGCTTTTTGAGCAGCTGGTCTCAGTGGTTTTTTGCACATGATATTCTGTACAGTCTATAATAGCTCTTGTATTAGGATAATTGTCAAAACTTGGTGGCAAATTTTCTTTCACAATGTCTTTAGTGGGCCAAATCAACAAATCTTTCAAACACTGGTAAAGAAGATTAACCCATGTCAGGAAAATCTTAGAAATTTGACCAACAGAAATTTTAAACAAGAATGATAAGTGGTGGTTGTCAAACCCATTTCTTATTTTGACAAGACATAGTATCATTTCTTTAAATAATGTGCCGGTTGAACGAGTTTTGCCGCCTTTCCTCCCGGGAACATTTCTTCTCTTTCCATCCCATAGTTTTACTGTCTCTGCTGCTGGTGTAATCCATTGAAACAACTAGTGTAAAAGTTTCAAATTTGGAATGCCTGTGTAGACAAAACATGTCTCATCAGTGCTAAGAACTTTTTCCATGAAAGTGTTATAAGGTTCAGTGTTTACTGACTTGTCATTAGAACTAATATTGGTAGTGTCTTCAGGAATAGTCTCTCCAGTAAATTCTTGCATATGTGGGACGGAAATGTTTAGATGATCATGAGTTTCTACTTCTACTACAGGTCTACTTCAATATACTGCAAATTTTGAGCCATAGGTCTTAGCCCAGAGGCTCAGATTCTAGATGCAAATTTATTGAAAATGTCATTCTTACAAATGCATGTATATATTCATGAGTGTGTACATGTAGATCTAGCTGTGCAATATTCTGCATTTGTAGATCTGGACTTTAATTTAAGTTATAACGTTTTATAGAAAATACTTGCATGGTAATACAATATATATATATATATATATATATATATATATATATATATATATATATATATATATATATATATATATATATATATATATATATATATATATATATATATATATATATTAGATATAAGTATTGTCATAGACGTCTAGATCTACTAGTATTCTGTTTTGTAGTTGAACCTTTACTGCACGTAGTAGATATTTTTTATGTATGAAGTAGACTGTACAGTAATGTAGATCTAGTCTGCATGTACATGTACATCACACATATTTGTTAAATGTTCTCATATAAGTTAATAAAACTATAGCCTGCATTCCAAAATAGCAGATAATTCAACTACAATAACAATTTTATTTATAAGATATATTATGTCAAACCTTGGACCAAATGAAGTGGTAGGCTCCTATTTTATCAATCGACAGCGATGAATGCGGTCGATGACATTGCTTTTCCACAACAAACACCTCTCTTTGTAAACACTGGGCTTTGGAAATGGATAGAATGTGACGTTTGCCATGTAAGGTTTGTGGTAGTATCGGCTGTCACTATTGCAAGTTCCCCAACTGCATCTTTTTGTTGGCATTTTCTCTTTCCACACGAAAACGAGAAGCGTGACTCCTACTTTAGATTTAATGTTGGTCCCTCGAGCGCGTGCAGAAATATCGGAAAAACCCGAATGACGGAGTTCCGAATAATAACTATTACTCTCTCATTTGGAATTTTCAGGTTGCCGAGGCTTTTATCTACTGTACATACTGTACATATGTTGTTAGTTAATTTTATTACTAGTTATTATGTTTGTACATAAGTTCATTATATCTGTTTTAACTCCCGATGCAGGTGCTTACTGTTAGTTGTTTTACTTTGACGGGATATTTTTTGTTTATACTGTTTGTTTGATAGAAAACCCTTTAGGAAGTGCGAGTTTGGAGCGCTCCACAAACCAGGTTTAAGCACCCAAGTTGGCCCTTTTGCCGACTGACCGTTTCAAGGCGGTAACTGATGGTTTTCTTTTTGTGTGTTATGTCTCGTCTCGTTGTTTTTGTCACATTAACATTAACCTTGTTTGCCTTTGTCTACAGGTAGATAAAATTTAAATATCTGTGGAAATTTTGATAGGACTTTTTCTTATTTACCTATTAAGCACCCAGTTGGTCCATATTGCCGACTGACCGTTCCAAGGCGGTAACTGATGGTTTTTCTATTTGTGTGTTATGTCTCGTCTCTGTGTTTTTGTCACATTAACATTTACCTTGTTTGCCTTTGTCTACATGTAGATAAAATTTCAATATCTGTGGAAATTTTGATAGGGCCTTCTCTTATTTACCTATTGTACTTTTGTCTCTGTCATCACATTAATCATTCCCCTGGTTTCTATGTTTCATTTTCCGAATCATTTTGAAAACAAAACTGATTAAATTAAGTTAGCATATTATAAATCACTGTGCGCGGTATATAACAATTAAGGTTGTTTTCTTCTACTTGTTAAATGTATAAATGGTTTGTGCAGTTTTGTAGATTTCTTTATGCAAGCATAGTGTTGTGTGTAAAACATATATCTGCATTTGGGAAATATATATATATATATATATATATATATATATATATATATATATATATATATATATATATATATATATATATATATATATATATTCATATATTACAATATAGTTAAAATAGCTACATGTTATAGAACAATAAACGCAATTTTGATGAAAAATGTTTTAACAAAGAATATTATCCACTGTTTTCTTCATTTATTTTACCTGCATTTAAGTGTTTATTTGGTTTGTAGATTACTTCCAGTTTTCATACAGATAAATCTTTGTTCAAAGTTCCAATACTTTTTGTCTGTTTGTATCCTGCAGACACAAACACTCTTGGTTTAAATCTTCGTTAATTTTCCGTCATTGGACTCATGTCATAAAGAATCTGTGGAACAAGCCTGATAAAAAGACGTATATAAAAGAAAAAGCTGATGTCAAAACAGATAACGTTGATGTTTTATGACACCTGTAACCGGTGTCAAATGTCCCATGATAAATTCTTAATTTCTTTCATACATAAAACGTTACAATTACAATTTAAGTCAGTCTTGTTCGGTAAATTACAAAAATACTTTAAACACTGTGATAAAGTCTGTATTTTGCTAACTCGCCAATTGACGAAAGTCTCAGTAGTTTAAATGTACTAACATTATTTGAAAATACATACTACGTTTTGAATCATTTAGATAAATATATAATTTCAAGTCACTGTTAAGAAACTCAAATGTAATGTTAAAACATTAAGTCATCAACAAAAGACAGAATTTTTACATAAAATATTATATGTTTATGAGAGCTTCTAATTGCATTGATGTCTAGCTAAATCGATTGGGCTCGAAGAGGGTGATCACATGCACATTATTGCCACAATAACGTTCACTTACTACTGCTTTCATATGTGCGAGTATTGAACGATTTGTTGATATGAAGTGTTTCACCCAATACTAGTGTTGGACAACTAGTGTATCAAATCTTTAGAGGTTTAAAGCACTTTGAACGTGATTGCCTGTTTTAAACTGTAAATAATATAATAAATGACAATGTTTGTTTGTTTTTCTTTCAGTGCCGCTTCTTAACAGCTTGAATACACACTTCATTTGACCTTTTTATTGGTCTCTTTCTGTATGAGTTATTTCCCACTACGTCACACTGCGTCATTTTTATGTATTTCTCTTCAAATCATACATTTCCATGAGCCTTAGACAAAACGGCAATAGTTAAATTAGGTTACAGTTAAAAGTATTGCCGAGCAGAAAAGCACTGCTTAACGTGATGTCAACAAATGTTTGTATTTGTCTTGCGAAAGCACATAATAGAGAGGGAAGTCCTTCACCATTGGTTCGAAATATATACCGTGCTTGATTCATGTGGGATCAATGTGATATATTAAAATAAAACCGGTTAGGCTGCGCGACCACTGTCAAGAAATATTTCACAAAAATCATTTTATTAATATTAATTACTACGCCTAAGTTTCATTAAACAAAATAAACGTTGAATCTAGTTGAAAAGAAACAATTTTGCAATATATATATAAACTAAGTGTGTTTATCCTGTTAAACATAACCAACATTTTTTATGAAGAGCAGATAGATCAACTATTGTTTTGTTTTGTTTTAATACATCGCAGCGACCATTTATGATCATTAAAGCGACGTCCAGCTATTTAATGGCGGAAGAATCCAGATAAATGTCTGAATACAACTACCGGCGCACGGCCAGTCAGATGGAAGACCTTCCCACATTAAGTCCTTTAGCCCCTACTTAAACCCACGTGGTGATTGGCTAAGCAGTTATCGGAGTTTCAAAAAGGGCGACTCTATCAATATGCCATACCTGCCCAAATGATTAGTATGTTTTAAACTTAATGAGCCACTTTTTGCAAATTATTAACATTTCCATTGAGTTTTAATGACACTTATATTATGGTTAAATGAATTAAAATGAATTTTAATGTTCCTTGAAAAACTAATAAGGTAATATAACATTACATAACACAATAGAATAGAATAGAATAACACATGTCAACTTGGTGAGATACCTGGACTCAAAGATATACATGTAGCATTTGCGATGAAGCCTGAATTTGTACGGGTGTAATCATAGACAGTCATTAATATGAATGATGTTAAGTGCGTACATACGTTGACAAGTATTTCTGTAGCACCAAATTAAGACTTATGTTAAAATAATGTAAAGTTTTTGTGTAGAGATTTTGATTGTGTTGCCTTTGAAATACATAAATATCCAGTGATACTTTTACATTGCAGTGTTCCCATGGAGAAAATACGACATATTTAAAGTGTGTCTTTATAAATGTGTGAATGTCTTACGTGTATCTATAAGGTACTAACATAGATTCTTTTAACACTAACGAATGTGGCATGCAGCAACCAGAAACATTATCAATTATTGCTAACGAGGTTTTTTGTCAATACTACATGAAACGCATAAATAGATGAAATTTTGACTCCAGCTCATGTAAAACAAGATAACAGGAATAATTTTGAAACTTTTAACACGAAATATGCAAGTGATCCCTCTTCCATAACATCTCGCATATTACCAGTTGTGTGGAATGATTGGTATAAATTACCTAGCATTTTTGCTTTTTCCATGCTGCCATCAGGATTGCTATGAATTTTATATTCAACAACAACATTTGTTTACGAGTGTTTAAATTATATTTATTGACCCTACAATGGTTTAGTTGCATAGGGAAATCTAGGTAAAGACCAATTTAATTGTCAAACATACAATGCAAAGAAAAATACTCTAAATGTTACTCATGTATAAGTTATAGCATAGAACAAATCGTTCTTGGCATGGGAAAATTGCAACTTTCTTTCTATTATTTTGACAAAAAATAGTTGAGATTTATTCATAATCCGTGAAAAGAAATAATTGTATCTTATGTTTATACCCATGGGCAGTTACATATAATTATACACATTACCGTGCATAAGTCAATCTGACGATAGAAAGCAGCTATGTTATAAAATTATTTTACATGGTATCATATTGCTATATTGCAAAAAAGATTTGTCAGACAGTTCAATCAATTACAAACCAATGTTCGAAAAGATCGTATTGTCCAGACCACCAGCTATCTACAAGAAATGCCAGGAGTCATCTTAAAGAATAGACAGAGGCAGAATCTGATACTAGATGTACATAAATATGACCATGTGGTAATGTTAGACGCATATCGTGTATGAAAGTTAAATCACGGGGTCACGATAAAATACGAATGTATGTGCTGACCCCTTACATAAACAGTTATCAGATAAAAGTTAAATCGTTTGGCACGACATGGTTGTATGCGTGATATCAGCACTCCCGACAAACCATCACTTTCGCTGGACCTTAAATCGCATATGTTTTCTATTATAAAAGGTAAATGTATCAACAAAAATGTAATGGCAGTATTAATTTTCTGTTTTACTGCTTAAGATAAAAAGCTAGGATATAAACCTTGTATCTTAAATAATTTAAAAATACCTTTTCAGAATAAAATTATTATTGAGCGGGATGAAAAATGTAAACATTTTTAACTTTTTATTTTAAGTCCTTAAGAATCAGTTTTTAAAAAATGTTATTTTTAATAAGAATCAAAAAATTAATGCACTATCGTGTTTTACACTAAAATGCTAACAGGGGCACCCGTGGCGTAGTGGTAGAGTCGCCGATTGTAACTCCTCCGACTGCTTAGCCTCTCACCGCGTGGGTTCGAATCCCGTCCGGGGCGAAGGACTTAATGTGGGAAGGTCTTCTAGCTGACTTTCGGTGCGCTGGTGGTTCTGGGGTCTTCCTCCACTAAAAAGCTGAACGTTGCTACATGTATGATGATCATAATTGGTCGGTGCAATGTATTTCAAAAACAAAAAATCGAATGCTAAAGGATCACCTGCAGTACACACTTTGTCTGGATTAACATGGGAAAAATTAATTTTGTCAAGTTGTGAGGACTACGAGCCATGAAGAATTGATGTGTATTCATCGTTAAATTTTCGTGAAAACAATAACACTAATTTTCTTTTAGATTTCTTACAACAAGGTTGAATAGATGGCATAACGTTCTGCCTCAGTAAATACACCGTTTAAAGTCTTAGTTTTTGTTGCTATAGACTCACAAGCTATCATGAAATGGAGATTCTTCATTGCTTACTGCACCAATACACAACAACCTTATACGGTGTGTTTAGCCTTTTTCTGCTCACAAAATAGCATGCCTTAGTCATTTTATTATACCGACAACCCTTTTGATGAATGTGGTTATTTTTAAGGTTCCGATATGTTCAGAGTTGTATATACTTTACACAGGAGGTTGCATTTCATTTAATTTCTGATTGATTAAACGTACCATTGTGTCATCATAGCAGCATTGTCTAAGATAATATTTAAACGATAAATTCGCCTAGAATATATGACATATATTTGTTTTAGTTGTGTTAATTTTTAAGATATATTTATTACATTATGGAAAAGTTTAAGTTTAAAGCGAGGTGGTAACTGAGGAGACTAAAGCTAAAGGCAATATTTGATGGATTTCAATTTCAATCTTATCTTACCAAGAAAACTATATAAATATAAATTGTAAATTGCGCATTGTTAATTGAATAAGTCAATTTATTTTGTATCAGTCTTATGTATCAATATAGTTTTGTTTGATTTTCTACTTTCAAAAGTTAAATCTAAAATAAGAAGTATTTTGTATTTTGTTTAAAAAGGAAGCATACAAGGTATTATTAAGAAACATAATTAATTTCATATACAAGCACGCATTACATTGAAAACATCTTCATCCAGCTACCTAAAGGTATATAATATGATGTTTCAAGTAAACGGTATAATAATAATAGAAAGAAAACTCAGTAAAATTGATACGTTTTTTCTAAAGTTATGAAGATCATATAGGGTTTTAATTATCAGTTATATGCCATCTTGGTCATGTTATTTGAGACACTTCTTGCTAGGTGTGGTAAGTAGCATATGATGGGTACAACTGTCGCTCAACCTTCTATATGATCACTTTTAGGCAATATTGATTAGACTTTCTATATAAAAATAATATGTTCTCGTCTTTCCAATGCCTAAATAATTCATGGCACATGCTAATTAACGTTTTAACAAATAAAATAAATTGAAACAAGGTTTACATTTTTTGTTAAGACACTAAATAATATAACAGGAATGATACTGGCAGATACTGTATAATTGTTGAGTGTTTGACATGCAAAGAACGTTAATAATTAATCAAAAGTTTGAAAATTGCTTTAATTTAATACACTTTTAATGATAATAATCTATCTATCATATGGTGTATTTACATTTCCCTTTTCAAGCATAAAAGATAGTTTATACATGTATATTTTACATTACAGCTTGTGTATAAATATCGGTTGATATAACCCGTGTGATAAAGATGAGCCGATATTCTAAGCTTTTTTGACGAAATGATCAGGAATGTATACGAAACTCATTTATCGCGTAATTACCGCTCAAAAATGTCCATAATATAAAGATTGGTTAAATAGAGCAAACAAGGGTATTAAAAAGTTGGGTAAAGCGAGGTCTCGATCTCTGTCCTACAGGATTGAAAATTTAAGTGACGACATCTTTACCGACTAAGCTAACCGGGCAGTTGATAGCGAAATTCCGAAGTTCTATTTAACAATGATATTAAAAATTTGAAGAAAAAAAGCTTTATTAATCAAAATGTACACATTTAAAATTCAAAAACTTGCAAAAAACTGAAGACAAAATGTAATACAGGCATATAATAAAAACTGTTTAGGAATAGTAATAAAATTAATATAAATACGAATTTGTAGTCTGCAACAATAAAAACATCTTTCAAAATGTCATATTATGCGAGTCCCTGTTATTATTTGGTGTGAATTGAAAGAATTTGATGAAGAATCGTGTGGAAAATAAAGCAGTGTTGTAGAGATAAGCTACGAGGGTTTCGAGGCAAAATTTGGCTTTAGTCCTAACATTTTTTGAGAAGGAAATTGATCTTGAATCTGTGATTGTCTCAGAAAGCAGCAAACAGCTGCTTAATCTGAGAACAGACCCTGGTGATCAAATGTCGTTACATGATGATCATTCAAATGGTTTAGATAAAGCTCGATCTTAAGTTAAACTAAATACAGCTGAATGCACAGAACTGGACAAATGTCCTAATAAATCACAGTTTCTAGACGTAAACATGAACCAACACACCACCTCCAATTCCAACATTTCTCCTAGTTTTGCAAGTCACCCTGTCAAAATCACAATCTATTATCTCAATGTCATCCACAATTAAAATCCATGATCAAACTGTTTTTTACAGCAACAAACACACAAAAACCTCGAATGTAATTCGCGTTTCTTGATGCCATGTGCGTAGCAACTTTAATTTTTACACGTCTTTGACATAACACACTACATGCATAACTTTACACGCGGGTATGATTTTTGTTGATGTTATGTTCCAACCATTAGTTTTGATTATGCTAATCAACAATATTACAACCTTATGTATAGTGCAAATAAAATAAAATAAAAAACATGTTTATTTCTCATTTTCTAAAAGTAAAATATAACTATTTCTTATAGCCAAATTACTCTATGCACGCGCATGAATTTCGTGTATTGCATTGGAATGTCAGATCATGTAAAGGAGGAGAAGTAGCGGTAAATTTAAATATTTCCCTTTTAAATCTATTTGAAAAAAAAACTATTGATGGTGGAATAAAAATAATACCAGGTTAGTGTTGATATAGATAAATGTTATCATGCTCGGCCCGAAAATCAGAAAGCACGAGGCTCTGCCGTTTCTGATTTTCTTAGCCTCGCATGATAACATTTATCTATATCAACACTAACCTGGTATTCTCTATATATCTGGTTTTGTAGACACTCACAAAAGGGATAACCGAATTAACACAAAGTTCTAATAATATTCGTGGTCTAAATGTTCATTAAAATATTTCAGTGTCTTTTTTAGAGAGACTAAGATAGTCTTCTTTTTAAACATAGCTTTGTTTTGTAGATTTTGCATGGTCTACATTGTCGAGAACACACAAGCACTTTATTTAACAACGACAAATAAGTTTATGCAATGAATGATCATAAAATCATAATTTAATTTCTTACATTCAATTAGCCATGTATAAACAATCGCACAAACATGACTGAGTTTTGGTCGTAATTATTCGACTTTTGGGACATGTTTTGGCTTTTATCGTCCCAGAGCCCCTAACAACAATAAACATTAAACACTCGGACATAATGATGGGCACTTTACGTCTCGCCAATTCATGAGTCATTCCACTGTTTTGCGTTTATCATGTATATCGTACAGAAGTGGTTGGTGTAAGTAGAGTTTATTATTCGCATCATATAAAACGAGCGTGTGCTGGTGTTGGTGATAAAAGATAGATAACTGAAAACAGATTCAATAAAAACAATTAAATGATAAGGTTAAAAAATTATTGCAGCATACATTGTCAATTTGAAAGTCACACGCCAAGTGTATTTTAATGTAAGTTGAAAGTAAGACGAACATGAGAATGATACAGTATAAAAAGAATTTTTGTTCCCGCTCTTGCTTAGTATTTGATGAGATATATTTTATACCTTAATTTAAATTTTATCCAAGGCCTTAGCGATTACCAGTATAACAAACTGCTTGTACAGGCTTTTTTACAAGCATCGAGTATTTTTTTAAACAAGGAAAGCGTTATTATTAAGACATGTCTTGTTAAACTTGAAATGGGTACTGCAAATTGTTTGATTTCTAGAAAATCGCGATAATCGCTAAAGACATTTGCAGCACTATCCTGACGCAGTTATGACCCATGTTCTCTGTGTCTTCATGGCATTTGTCAATTGGATATAAACTTAATATTGACTGATAAACAAACAAATATGGTGTGTTCTTTTTTCGATTGCATTTTTACTTTCTCATATTTCGTGGGTTTAGATTAAACAATATCTTTATTCGGTACTTTTTTGTGTCATAATAATGGTGAAAAGAACGCCTGATTGTATAAGTTTTCTATTCGATTCCTTTTTGGCACTTTTTGCTGAAGGCATAGACATCTTTGACCTTAAACCCTCGTTAACGGGACTTTTACTGCCTAATTGAATAGAAAAGAATCTAATAATGACTTTACATACACTGACTATCAGCTCAACTTGGACTATTGATCAAATGTTCTTGTTTGGGTTTTTGTAATTCTCACAAAACACGATGAATATTTTAAACGTTTATTTTTCTGTTACATCACAGATGTTTGTGGGCTGCTAGTATTGGTATGGGAAGCCAGCTGTCTGCATGTTATTCATGATCCAGTCTCTGTATTGGCTTACATCCTCGAAGATTCCAGGCTCGTCAGCAGTTGCACAATCACCACCCGAGGAGGCAATACCTATACAAGAACGTTTATTTTACCATAGAAACGTTATTTGTGTATTGTTTATATTACATATGTTGATCTTCAAAAATAAAATGGCAATCATGTTTTAGGCTATCAAGTATGACTATCGTAAAGCAATTGAAAAAGAAAATCTTGCTGTCCTGTATCTGGTAAGCTGTTCATTCTTGTCAGATGGTCAGTTGTATGTTTCAATCCAGCTTGAAAACTCAAGACATTTATGTTTTTCAATTACACAAAAAGCTGTCATTACCAGTGTCCTTAAAGCCAATTTGTGACCTGAACTAGTACTTAATTATGGCTAGTTGAAACAATAAGTGATTAATAGGTTTGCACATTAACAACAATGTCAAAACTTGGCGGCCGATCACACTAAGTAAAACTAGTTGTATAAAATGTTGGCCTGATGATGTGGATTCTTACCTTGGATATACCAAACACTGTCGTGACTGTCTTTGCACATCAGAGGGCTTCCGATATCATCCTAGAGATTAGTAAACAAAATATATATAAGTGCGTGCGTGCGTGCGTGCGTGCGTGCGTGCGTGCGTGTGCGTGTTCGTGTGCGTGTGTGTGGCGGGGGTGTGAAACAAAATTTCATATTCAAAAGTAGGTTGAACATTATCAAACTCATTTCACAAAAAAAACAAAAGAAAAAGAACCCCCCTCCAAGCCCCCCCCCCCCCATCCCCCCATCCCCCCCCCCCCCCCCCCATTATATATTCTAAGATGAAATATTGTACATGTATAGACAATGTATTCGTCTTGTAAGGTGTTTAAAGAAAGTCATTGGAAATTTAAAAGAAAGGCAAGACCAATCTTCTCTGCTCAATAGTTAAAAAATGATATTATAGCATTTTCAAAAAGACACAAAATTCAGTTTTGAAAAAGATGTCATCAGTCCTGTTTGAACTGTCATTGCAAAATATTTGAATAAGCATTTTAATTCAGTATAAATATAAAATTATTAAAAATATTCAATGAGATGAATAAATGTGATATTGAAGTCATTTATTGGAAATATGTCTACAGCATTTTTAAAAACACAAATGATTTATAATATCTTTGGCTTCAGTCAAAAATTGTTAATAGAATATGCGGCACCAATTATTTAATGTCTAAAATTAATACTGTTATCTTGTTATTTAATGAAGGGAAATTATAACACCTATCTTATTAATGAACAATAGACGTTCAAAGGTACATATATAGCATAACTGTCTTGTTTGGATCTAAGAAAAAATATATATCCTATTACTGGAATAAAAGATGTATATATTTAGCTGTAAAAGATATTATGTAATAGCAAGTGTAGGAAGATTGAACAAAAAACTAAACAGTTACATTGATATTTATGAAAAGAAGTTGTTTAAGAAAAGATTGAAGTAAGTTACTTATGGCAAATATACTTGTAGCAACTCTTTCTGTTTATTTTTTGTTTCGTTTTGTTTTTGTTTGTTTGTTGTTGATTTATTGATTTTCTGGGGGGTTGGGGGTTGGTGGGTGCTGTCTGTTTGTTTGTTTGTTGTTATTGTTGTTGTTTTTGTTGTTGTTGTTATTGTTGTTGTTTAGTTGTTTTGCGTGTGTGTTTTTTTTTTTTCTTTATTCCCATTATCTGGAAACGTAATTGATTTCTTTTTCTTTCGATATTTAGTAATTGGTGAATGTACGGTTGCCTCGCTCCTCACACGCATATTGATGAGGTGAATAAAAGTCAAAAGCTCCTACCCTACAAAAAACAAAACAGATCTAACAGCACATAAATAAATAAAAATCCACTCTTACACCACAGAAGTCTTTGCCACCGTTTTCATAGCCAGCACAAATTTCCGTTCCGGGAAGGAAGTCTTGCCAGTGAGACTGACATGTGGCGTCATCCAGGATTGGAAGGTCAACCTGGTTGAGTGTCTCCTCATTACCTGTCGCTGGAAAATACAATACACCATTATTTTCATATATATCTACTAGTGCTTTGCTTACAACTTAATTTACATAGGTGACGATGGCAGAGACGTATCAAGAAGTAGCGAAGGGTCATATCAGACACATCCACCAGACGTTAACTGTTCAGTCCAACACTTTTCCGCCTAGTTTTGTAAACTGGTGACTTTCAGGCTAATTGCCAGTTAATCTACAAAAGGGTTAACAAGAAGTATTACAAGAGGCGTATAAAAGTGTAGTGCAGATCTCAGGTAAACAGCCTTACCGACGCTAACATATTTTAGAGGCGATTTGGAGATTCTCATTCCTGTCTGCCATTGGAAAGATCCTGGCATTTTGTTTACAAATTATTCATTATTCGTGTATTTAAGACACGGTCTTATGCTGAAGAACGTAAGAAATCCAGAATTCGTGCGTATTCTATCATTTTCATATGTATTTTTGTTTATGATATTAATTACAGCTTTTAGTATACTTACACGAGGTGCTTCCCCATCCTGGTAGATAACAGGTCTGTCCAACAGTGTACACGTGGCCGTTATTGGGTAAACAAGCCGGGCTTGTGTGGTCGTTATACCTAAAACATTATTTTAATTTAAACAACATTGCTGAAGTTTTCTAAATTGATAGACCTGTTTGTATTGCTACATGATTGGGCACGATATGTTATTTAGATTTTTTAACGTTGTACAATGTATTTGTATGCTCCTGAGAACAAACAGTTAAAACATTTTAATATTTTACTCTGACACACCGGTCCATGTCTAAGGTTTACGTTATAAACAAGTCAAATTGTCAATTACGTGATGGGAGAGCTCGTGATTATGAGGGCAATGTCATTGAGAAGATTGTTAGTATTGAATCCTTCGTGGACGATAACATTCTGGATGCCGTAGGTAGTCTCATGTGGGTCATCCAGTCGGATGTTGTGCTCGCCTGCGTATACCTTCCAGCCAGACAAGCTCAGATCGCTTGGGCCAAACAAAGGCCTGCAACACCAACACTGTTCATTTGACGTTTTTTGTATAAATAATCTCTTGAATATAATTATAATTAGTTAAAGGTTTTCTTTATTGCCCTTTGTCAGATGGTTTCTTACAATTGTTCACAAGACTTCAGATGTACTAGCTAAATTGAACGTTTGCTTCATTTGAAGGTATATTCTTACAGATACACTTGATGGAAAAGGTAGTATAGTTAAAATTAAAACAAAAAATATAGTAATATGACATTATATCACTATATCCTATTGTTTAAAGAATGTGTTTATATGCATATATTTACGAATACAAATTCATACTGCAACACGCCCTTAGGTACCTTAAGCAATTAAATATTCTTTGCAAGTACATTGTTATTCCAATTATATATTGCGTAAACATTGCATCTAAAGTCCGATTTTTATCAGAACAAGCTTTTCTGGCTATGGACAGGTTTTTTTGCTGATAGATAATATCAATTTGTTAACACACAGTCTGAACTTCAACGGGCGTACCGAAGAGCATTCGTATCTACTTTCGTAAGGTCGAACATAGTCTCAATGTACATTTACGTTTAATGTTTAGAAAAGTTAATAACGAAAATGAAATAAACCAAATTGCTCGTTTCTGCCATGTTTGCATGAAAGTAACAAAAACAAAAAATACGTATACAAATAAAATAGAACGCCGTTCATATTATTAGGACCCGTATTTTACTAGGTTAGAAAGTCCGCTAACAGACTTTCACTATATGCAAATATCAGTGAGCATTTCATATATAGGCGTGTCACCAATAAATATCGAAAATAATGCGACTGCCTAACAAAAAATTTTAACCTACCCTTTGAAGTGCTGGGCAGATGTTAGGATGACATTTGGGTGGATGATGGCCCCAGTACCAGCGATGAACCCATTATCATCAACAAGCATCACCTGTAAAGGACCAACCCGAATTCATCAATGTTCTTCCAAAGGGCCTACCCGAATTTATCAATGTTCTTCCAAAGGGCCTACCCGAATTCATCAATGTTCTTCCAAAGGGCCTACCCGAATTCATCAATGTTCTTCCAAAGGGCCTACCCGAATTTATCAATGTTCTTCCAAAGGGCCTACCCGAATTCATCAATGTTCTTCCAAAGGGCCTACCCGAATTCATCAATGTTTTTCCAAAGGGCCTACCCGAATTTATCAATGTTCTTCCAAAGGGCCTACCCGAATTCATCAATGTTCTTCCAAAGGGCATACCCGAATTAATCAATGTTCTTCCAAAGGGCCTACCCGAATTTATTAATGTTCTTCCAAAGGGCCTACCCGAATTCATCAATGTTCTTCCAAAGGGCCTACCCGAATTAATCAATGTTCTTCCAAAGAGCCTACCCGAATTTATCAATGTTTTTCCAAAGGGCCTACCCGAACTTATCAATGTTCTTCCAAAGGGCCTTCCCGAATTCATCAATGTTCTTCCAAAGGGCCTACTCGACTTTATCAATGTTCTTCCAAAGGGCCTACCCGAATTTATCAATGTTCTTCCATAGGGCCTACTCGACTTTATCAATGTCCTTCCAAAGGGCCTACCCGAATTTATCAATGTTCTTCCAAAGGGCCTACCCGAATTCATCAATGTTCTTCCAAAGGGCCTACCCGAATTCATCAATGTTCTTCCAAAGGGCCTACCCGAATTCATCAATGTTCTTCCAAAGGGCCTACCCGAATTTATCACTGTTCTTCCAAAGGGCCTACCCGAATTTATCAATGTTCTTCCAAAGGGCCTTCCCGAATTTATCAATGTTCTTCCAAAGGGCCTACCCGAATTCATCAATGTTCTTCCAAAGGGCCTACACGAATTTATCAATGTTCTTCTAAAGGGCCTACCTGAATTCATCAATGTTCTTCCAACGGGCCTACCCGAATTCATCAATGTTCTTCCAAAGGGCCTACCCGAATTCATCAATGTTCTTCCAAAGGGCCTACCCGAATTCATCAATGTTCTTCCAAAGGGCCTACCCGAATTAATCAATGTTCTTCCAAAGGGCCTACCCGAATTCATCAATGTTCTTCCAAAGGGCCTACCCGAATTCATCAATGTTTTTCCAAAGGGCCTACCCGAATTTATCAATGTTCTTCCAAAGGGCCTACCCGAATTCATCAATGTTCTTCCAAAGGGCATACCCGAATTAATCAATGTTCTTCCAAAGGGCCTACCCGAATTTATCAATGTTCTTCCAAAGGGCCTACCCGAATTCATCAATGTTCTTCCAAAGGGCCTACCCGAATTAATCAATGTTCTTCCAAAGAGCCTACCCGAATTTATCAATGTTTTTCCAAAGGGCCTACCCGAACTTATCGATGTTCTTCCAAAGAGCCTTCCCGAATTCATCAATGTTCTTCCAAAGGGCCTACTCGACTTTATCAATGTTCTTCCAAAGGGCCTACCCGAATTCATCAATGTTCTTCCAAAGGGCCTACCCGAATTTATCAATGTTCTTCCATAGGGCCTACTCGACTTTATCAATGTTCTTCCAAAGGGCCTACCCGAATTTATCAATGTTCTTCCAAAGGGCCTACCCGAATTCATTAATGTTCTTCCAAAGGGCCTACCCGAATTTATCAATGTTCTTCCAAAGGGCCTACCCGAATTTATCAATGTTCTTCCAAAGGGCCTACCCGAATTAATCAATGTTCTTCCAAAGGGCGTACCCGATTTCATCAATGTTCTTCCAAAGGGCCTACCCGAATTCATCAATGTTCTTCCAAAGGTCCTACCCGAATTTATCAATGTTCTTCCAAAGGGCCTACTCGACTTTATCAATGTTCTTACAAAGGGCCTACCCGAATTCATCAATGTTCTTCCAAAGGGCCTACCCGAATTCATCAATGTTCTTCCAAAGGGCCTACCCGAATTCATCAATGTTCTTCCAAAGGGCCTACCCGAATTAATCAATGTTCTTCCAAAGGGCCTACCCGAATTCATCAATGTTCTTCCAAAGGGCTTACCCGAATTTATCAATGTTCTTCCAAAGGGCCTACTCGAATTTATCAATGTTCTTCCAAAGGGCCTACCCGAATTCATCAATGTTCTTCCAAAGGGTCTACCCGAATTCATCAATGTTCTTCCAAAGGGCCTACCCGAATTCATCAATGTTCTTCCAAAGGGCCTTCCCGAATTTATCACTGTTCTTCCAAAGGGCCTTCCCGAATTTATCACTGTTCTTCCTCGTACTCATACTTTATAACAAAATCGTGAATATTTGCTATTCAATACTAAATTTCTACTACATGGCCGACAATCGTATTAGATAACAAATATGACTTATTAAGACCTAGTACCAAACTGTGTTCTTCCTAAACAGACTGTGCCATTGGAAACTCAGTCTCATTAAATAACACGAAGCAAAATGACAAAAAGTGTTCAACGTGAATAGACAGCATTTGCCAGAGACTTAAAAATTCCCCATCCCCCAAAAAATATTTAATACACTCTTAAACTCGCTCCGAAGGCAATGTCACTGTTCAGTGTGATACATTACGAGCAGTGTGTGTTGAACAAAAACGATTTATGATATGTGTCAGATCGTAAAAAGTGCACCCACCGTCCACGGCCATGACCCCGGGGTGGCGACCTTGCCACCTACAATTCTTTGAGTGGACGGCTGAACTGCCGGTCGTCCGCATGGAACAGCTACAAAATGAATATACCAGCGCGTGGAATGTATAGACACTCCCTATAAATATCAATAGCAATATAAAAAGGATTCGTATAATTGTACATTGTGAAAATCATAATATAATGTCAAAGTATGTTAAATTTACATCATGGAATTAAGTATTAAATTAAAGAATTGAGTCGTTTTATTGGAACTTTCATTTTAGTTTAGATATTAATTAAACTCAACAGGATTTGGTAGTAACGCCAATTTGTCAGATGGCCTGAAATCTGGCTAATTGGTACAGTCAATTCAAATTATTTCAACACGAACATGTGTCTGGTATAAACATTTTCTGTTCCTAGTTTGTCGGTTATCTTCTTGACTGCTTAAAAAGCTTACAAGTAATGGGTAGTTGCTGTGCAAAATGAAGAATAAAGGGGCGTGAAAATGTAATACAGGTTTGTTGGTCAGATGGGATAGATAAGCAAACAAGGACGCAGCGTTTGGTAACATTAATTAACATTGACCAAACATTGGCTTTTGTATTTTGAACGAAGTCTACACAATTTTAGGCGTATATGTAAATTAGTAGACCTTTCCGTAAAACTACAAGCTAGTTTAATTCATCGATTAAAATAATATTTTGTTATCTGAATAAGCAAATATGAAGTCCTATGAGAATTGCAACATACACCAAAATTTGAAACGGCGCACAATTGCTGATTGTAAGTGAGATTAATTTGTTTTATCAAGAAAATGACGAGAGAAGTGTAAATGGTTGTAGCATCCTGTTCATTTGAACATGGAATTGAGGAACCAAAGTCCAATGTTTATCAACATTGATAAATACACGTAAAAATCCTTATAGGTTGATTTAAATGACAACATAGATTACATGCACGGGGATATTTTTACGACCGCCACACTGCACCAGTAACATTGCTGTGATCATGAATAAGAATAAATGCAACATATACTAACATTCAGGACAAAAGTATTCACTTCATTAATTGAACAAGTTAGCATAATGCTATTTCCATTTCTAAGACAAGATTTGTAAAAACAAACTCTACAAAACTTATTTACTTATTTGTTCATTCATTTATTTATTATTTACCAGGGCACATCGACGTGTAGCAAAACGATCGAGTTTCGTGTAATTAACACATAAATTGTTATTTTGTAAAATTTAAAAAATGAATTAACAAGTTAACCTTTTCGATCACAACTAAAACATATTTCGTTCAATAGACAGCGGAAACATATATTGCAAACATACAGTAAGAGTGAGAGAACAATTATAAAATAAGTATTATTGCTAAGTTTTAAGACTTCTTTTTGCATCTGAGAAAAAAACTATGATTGTTTATTTTGTTTTTGCCTGCAAGTGAAAGTTTAATATTACACACCCTGTCATCATCCTCGTGATTTACCTTAATACATCTCAAACGAAACTTTAGTTTGGTATTGACATTAACACTAACTGCAGAACTATAAAATATGTATATTTTTTTTAAAAAAGAACTTCAATTACAAACATGTGCATATGCAGTAAGCAAGCGACGAATCCTATACAAAAAGTACAAAATTAAAATTTTAAGAAAAATATGCACAACCACTATATCTACATAAACTTACTCTGAGAATAGGAACATCCTACCAAGGCTAAAATAAGACACAACTTCATGTTTGTTCTGAAAAGGTATTTAAAATGCAATATATAGGTGTGTAACATTCAAATCTTAATCGTGTATTTGTAATATGGTAACATAAAGATTTTGTCTAGGAAAAACGTGTGAAAAAAATGAAAAGGGCTGCAATACCCGGTTCCAATATGTTAGCAAAATATTTTCGTAATTTATTTTTAATGTATAATAAATAAGTACATTTCTTAAACAATTCTCATTTTACAATGCCGATAACCAAAAATGTTAAAATATAAGGGATATATATATATTAAAACTATTTTTATGATTTTAATTGTATGTGTCTTTTTGCTTACCTGTGCTACTTTAGGTCCACTTGCATTTTGGGAGATATGACGACGTGGCAACGACTTATATACTCGTGATATGGACACGCTCAAAGCCTTATCTTTCTAATGGAGTGACGCTGTATGTTGAAATAACGACTCTTCAACCTAGTTTAAGATCGCGATAAACGTGCAATGTGTTTACGTTATATATTATAGTTTCATGTGATGGACTGTGTGTCAAGATAGTGCAATTTATTTGACGGCTCATAACTAAAAACATGTGAGTATATTACCAGAGATCTGAAATAAAAACCAATGTGTTTTATATGGTGTCACACCTTGTCGACAGGTAACATTAAATAATAAAAATCAAAGATTTATTTTCTTTGAGAAAAAACAACAACCCAAAAACAGCCTCACAGGCCTGAGCCTTTGGAATAAATAATATGTCATATTATACATTTTTCCGCAAGTCAAGACACCGGACGTACCATTTGTCTGCATCCGTTATATACTATTTAGGTCTATCATGTAGATTTTTTTCCGGGGACGGTTTTTAGATTTGGCGAAAATTGATTGAGTTCATTTAATCGCTATTCGAAATGCGTCACATTATGGAGACAAGTTATATAACAATATTATATAATTATAATATTATATAATATAATTATATAATTATATATTATATAATATGCTATAACAATATTAAAGTAAATCACTATTCATTATTGTTTGTGTTTGTTTTTGTCATTTTGTTGTTGTTGTTGTAATTGTTTTGTTATTGTTACTGCTTTTATTGCTGTTCCTTTTTTGCTTTTGTTGCATCGCAATTAAAAATTTGTCATGTTGGTGACAACTAGCAAATAATTACAAAAGGTAGGCTCTAATAGATAGATCTTCGAAACATCATTGGCTCAACTGTGGTCAGCTGAAAGACTTTTCTACATAAAAGGCCTGGAACATGAACCCGCAGGATAAGGGGCTGAGGAGTAACAAGCCGGCGTCTATATCAGCTCGGCAACGGGCGTACCCACCCCTGATAAATATGGATTTGTTGTTATACGTATACGAGTAGCGCTGCACAGAGCAGTTGTCTTACAAGATGGTTTGCAAACATGAATACATTAGTACACGAAAGTATCCGATAAGAAGGCGACAATTGTGTAGAAGTGTTATACGAATCCCTTTCAGTTAATTCAAATACGGTTTTAACTTCAGAATTCAGACCTTGAAGTAAATTACATACTGGTAGTTCAAATGATGACTGTTGGTGTGCTGTCGAATTGTAACATCATGATAAATACATTGTATTTATTTGTTGAGTAAACTGTGAACACTTTGGAACTTATTGCTATGACAAAAGATAAGCAATGAGTCTTGGACATATACTACAGTGAACCACGTTATGAACTGCAATCTGTCTACTTACCAAGGCGCTGATAAGAAGTTACATTCTAACGGTCAAAGCTTAGAGATATGGTTTCCTTATGCATACGTGTGTCCCCAAAGATAAACAAATGACCTTCTTCGTTAGTATTTGCTACATGATGTCCCGTCATTTTCCAAAATATTATTTTTTATTTTTTATTTAACAACTTCAAACTACTTTCTTTATTTTTTATCGAGACTAGCGCATTATGACGTAGACATATGGTTTGCAGTTAAATATTTCATGTATCATACTTTGTCTTTCCCTGACAACATCTACTAAGGGCTTGGACTAGACTATAACGTCTATCTTATAAAATATTTCAAATGTAGATGCCTCAATGAATCCCTGAATATTTGGACATGACATGGATATTTCTGACGTTCATACAGTATAAAAATGTAACCTTTTTTTTTTTGTACATACACATGGGTGTGTGGTATTGTACAAAAACATGTTTTCTTTCGATACATTTTTCAAGAAACACAATGAATGTCTCAACATTTTATATAATTTATTTATTAAAATAGTTTATGCCAAGTTACATAGAATTCGGCGTGTCTCTAGAACTGGTATGGAAAGCCTGCTGTCTGCATGGATTGTAAGATCCAGTCTCTATACTGACTAACATCCTCGAAGATTCCAGGTTCGTCGGCGGTTGAACAATCACCACCAGATGAGGCAATACCTATACAACACATATTTTTTTCATTTTATAATCATCGTTTCAATTGTTCCTAATCTAGTTATGTCCTGTTCTTTCCTCAACAAAGTTCTTTTGTAATTTGAAAGTGAACTGACAACTATTTGCCGAAGAGTCCTGAATGGTGCTAACAAAGATTAAAATTCTTAGATGATGGAAATGGTAAAAAAAAACACTATTTAAATTTTACCTCTATAAGCAAAGATGCATTCTGTCGTAATAAAAAAGCGATATATCAAGGCATAAATCGGGGCTATTTTGCTACAGTAGAATGGCTGTTCCTTTTACTTTCCCTAACCGTTTTTGTATTATTGTGATACGTTGTTCATTTCATTGGCATGCCCTTCACCCGAAAATTTACCCTATCTTGGAAAGTAACGGTTTTGTTGTTTAGTTAAATTTGACGTTTCTAATAACATAAGTTTTAAACTGTGGTAAAAATAAATAAATAAAAGATGCAGTTTCGTCGGTTGTTGATATTCTTTTAGAACAAAAATAACCAGAAAGTACGCAGGGGTAAAATAGAATAACCAAACAGGAAAAACACCCTAACAACATTGCATAAATTGTAGTGCGCATTTGTGTTGGGTCAAAATGTTTTGTAAAAATGACAATAAATTTAAATTTTCCTGATCCAACGCTCGATATAGCAAGGTTTCGAGACTTAAAAGCTATGTTATAACTAAGACAAATACGATTTATTTATATATCAGTTTTCGGTATGAGGAATAGGAAGAGTACCTGAATTTTCCTTTCAATACATGTATAAACTATAAAAATTGAAATCAGGTCCGGTTTACCTACATGTTTATGTTACACTATTTTCAATGTTGATAAAAGAGTTCTTTTTTTTCACTGACACAATTAATATGACTACAGATATTTACCAAAAACGAAATTAAATCTTGAAATAGCTTATCTTATATTGCAAATATAAAGTAACAAGTACAGGTAACGATAAATTTAATGCAATAAATGCTTACCTTGGATGTACCACACACTGTCGTGACTGTCTTGGCACATCAGAGGGCTTCCGATATCATCCTGGAGTGTTGAGGGAGATTTAATAAGCATTACAACATATCGTGAAATATACCTGCATTTGACATCATCTAGGAGAGATAACAGACTGATTAATATTGCAATTACATCAGGAAACATACAGAACATCAGAGGGTTTCCTATATCAACTGATATGAAACTAAAGAGGTGATGTCCACATAAACTTTACAAAATGTGGAGAAACATTCCAAATATACGTTTTTTGTTCAAAGTAAGAGTAATTAAGAAAGCAATTAGTAAAGTTATATTATAATTTACTAAGAGAAAAAAATAAGTTTTTATGTCTTTAAATATATTTAGAATTTTAAAATTGGACATCTGTATATAAATATATTTATATGATGTCCCAAAGACATATTACGGCGAGGTATTACATATAAGTCAGATATGAATGTAAAGACAGACTTTAACTTAAAACAATGTAAACAATTTATAAAGTGTAAAACGAAATAAGTCCAGTTGTTAGGTTAAATTAGGAATAAAAAGTGCACAAAGGGATTCGTTATGGTGGACTTGTGAGTATAGAAATTGTTTTAAGAAATTGATGAAAACTTTGAGTAGAATACATTGTTTAAGTTACATAAACAGTAAAATGCAGGATATTGCGCTTGTTTTGATAAAGAAATGACACGATGTGCAGATTATTCAATTTATCTAGCTAAGAAAGTATATATCTGTATTTATTAAAGTGCCGAGGTAATAACAGCAATGGAAAAAACATGAATCAGTTTAAAACCTTGGGTACCAAACCTTGCCAAACATAAAAAATAAGCAAAATCAAATGCTGCCCAAAGTAAATGCTTCTATGACATTGTAGAGCTAAATAGTGGATGAAACATTAAGTCCAATAACAAATACAAACTAACCTCAGAGAAAACAATAACAATCCCACAATTACTCCCACAAAGAAGCAAATCAGTTCTAACTAAATTGGAAATGAAGTCAAATTAAAGCTTACCCCACAGAAATCTTTGCCACCGTTTTCATAGCCAGCACAAATCTCTGTTCCGGGGATGAAGTCTTGCCAGTGAGACTGACATGTGGCGTCATCCAGGATTGGAAGGTCAACCTGGTTGAGTGTCTCCTCATTACCAGTCGCTGCAAAACAAAACAAACATTACTATATTATTTATTAATATGTCACCTTCTGCAGAAATGCCGCACTATAATAAGTCAAAAACGCCCCACGTGAATAAGGACCTGTTCTACTTTGTCCGATAAACGAGCTCGGTGATGTGGTGGGGGTGTTAGCAAACGGTCCTCGTGATGTTTGCATGTTATTAGATAAGTGTTTCCGCTGTTAAACGCTGTAAATGTTTGTACCGGTACATTTGAACAATAAACATTGAAGCACCTAAACCACTTCTAATGTTTTCTTTTGCATATTTCAAAATCTGAGTATAACAGCATCGTGGTTTAACATTTAGAGCGATATCATTTTATTTTCTTGTGAAGTTTTACTAATAAATAACAAAAGTTGTCAATCTTATAAAACATTTAACACAGCTGTCATTATACGTAAACAAAAGAAAAAAGTGGAGAGTTAAATCTTGCTTAAATACTTTTTATTCTACCCGTTATATATCTTGTTACCTAACATGAATTTTAAAGAAAGGAAACTAAGTTAGCAGTAAAATAAGACTCTATTCTTATGTTCTAAATATTGGGTACATTGACATCACCAGGATCAAATGCACCGCCTTGGTTGCCTGAACTACCAGCGCTGATGCTTGCATAATGCGATGCTGAAGTAAAATTACTGGTATGGAAATTTTACAGTATCTGGCAACGAATGTGTACTTTCCTGCTTTCCCGTTTCCAATTATGTTTTTATTTCATACTTTGCACGCTGTAAGTCATCATTTGTACTTTTCCGGACACGGAAAATGATATTCAGTCGTACTATGGAAAGCTTAAATTTATTGTTTATTGCATGATACATATTATAGCATAATTATTTTTCGTATGATGTCAATTCGTATTCAAAATTAAGTGGTATAAGACAGTTTTTTTTAATTTAAAACCGCCTTTCAAACATGTGTATCAATCATACGAAAAGGTCGGTTTGCATAAAATGTCATATATAAGACCTTTTATACATAACAACTTTTTTATTAATTCAGTACGCATTGTCTTTTTAGCTGTGATGTCATTGATGATGTTACTTAAGGTAACATAAGTAGTTGTCTCCCAGTCAAAGATTCCCATCTAACGTCTTGACAGAAACAATAACATTATCACGGGATTTGGTACTCCGGATCTAATTTACCGTAGGCGCCTATTGAGATCGCGTTTATTCAATATCAACTCGAATCAAATACAGTATACCGTCTTCGTTTATCTTATTAAATTTTTTTATAGAGGTGAGCTTAGCCAAGACACATTTTTTATGCATTTAACCAAACTCTTAAGCCATGATTTTTAAGATATTGGTACATTTCAGTTTGAGATCATAAAGTAAGCATATAATATTTCTTATTGTACTTACACGAGGTGCTTCCCCATCCTGGCAGATAACAAGTCTGTCCTACAGTGTACTTGTGGCCGTTGTTGGGTAAGCAAGCTGGACTTGTGTGTTCGTTAAACCTAAATATATTTCTTTTATCTTAGATTTTGTTTATCCCAGAGTAAACTAAAATTACGCCTTATCTTATGCATTTCAAATGGACATTTAAAAGTAATTAAGTGATGTTAAGGGTCTTTCGGAGTTAAAGGCTGAAAGTAAACGGATTCTTTTAAAGGTGATATATGTTAATAAAAGAAAAACAAATAAAATATTCGAATATATAATATTTTGAATGATAAAGAAACTCAGTAATGACAGTGTTAGTAATAAGTGATGAATTTAGTTAGATGACAACTGTGATCTGTCTGATCAGCATCGACACATTTCTATGCAAGGTCCTGATGTTCAATAACATCTAGTAAGCTAAGTCTATTTAGCACTTGGTTGTGATTTCATAAATCAACAGAACTTTAGGTTTATTAAAAAGCAGTTAAACTGGCAATTACGTGATGGGGGCGCTCAGGACTACAAGGGCAATATCGTTGAGGAGAGTGTTAGGATCGAAGCTCTCGTGGACAATAACATTCTGGATGGCGTAGGTAGCCTCATGTGGGTCATCCAGTCGGATGTTGTGCTCGCCTGCGTATACCTTCCAGCCAGACAAGCTCAGGTCGCTTGGGCCAAAGTTAGGCCTGCAACACCAACACTGTTCATTTGACTTTTATTTTGTATAAACTCTTGAATATTATTAGTATAAGTTAAAGGTTTTCTTGATTGACCTTTGTCAGATGGTTTCTTACAACTGTTCACAAGACTTCAGAAGTAATACCTTAATTGAACGTGTGTTTCATTCGAAGTTAGATTATTACAGATACACTTGATGGAAAAGGTAGTTTAGTTAAAATTAAAACAAAAATATAGATATGGATGACATAATATTAATTAATCCTTTTATTTAAGGAATGTGTTTATATGCCTGTATTTACGAATACAAATTTATACTGCAACACGCCCGTAGGTACCTTAAGCAATTAAACATTCTATGCAAGTACATTGTTATTGCAATTGCATTTAACGGTAACTGCAATCTTCATTTCGACTTTCTTAAAGCTTTTGACAAAAATATTTTTAAATGGTTGTTCCCTTGTCAAATGATATTAGGTTTCAATATAGTGCATTTATAATACTTGTGTCTGCAAAGATTCAGTGTCATTGTGAACTAATTTGTCAAACATACCCCCTGAAATGCTGAGCCGAAGTCAGAATAACATTTGGGTGGATAATAGCGCCAGTGCCGGAAATTATATCCATACTATCCACAAGCATCACCTGTAAACGACAGAACGGTAGATGTAGAAACATTTATTATTTTCTGTGGTTAAATCACAATATGTCTGCATGTATTAGTTAAATGGAATTGTGTGCTTTTCAAATTAACTAAAGGTACACTGCACGACTACGTGTTGCTGTCATCACACAATATTTATAATGCAGTTTAGGCATTTTATGTGACAAACTGGATTTCAGTATTCACTTTAACTTTATTGCTACGAATATTTAACGCTGTTTAACTGATTGTTATTATTGATATATACCTTAACAAATAATTATTAAATTTGGTCCACGCCTTGTTATAACATGTATAGATTGACATATGCCACTAAGCGCGTAATCGTTATCTTTGTGGCAGAATATTCTGATCACAAGACTGTATTGATTCGATGATGTACAAGTATTCTAGCTGACATACTTAACATTTCCTATTTTAACAACATTGCTGTAATCATCAAAAAAATTCAAAATGCTGATATAAAGTTGTAGTTTTTATTCTAAAATTAAAAGTATTTGAAAGTTTGTCATTGTAAGAGTGTTGTTCACGCATCACAAAACTGGCTAGCAACTCGTTATACATTTCGCCATTGAATCACAAAACTGGCTAGCAACTCGTTATACATTTCGCCATTCAATCACATGACTGGTCAGCAACTTTCCTCGCCATCAAACAACGGGTCAGCAACATGTCACGCCATTGCATAACTGATCAGCACTTGTCTTGTTATACCATTATGGTTAGCCGCGTATATTTTCACCGCATGACTGGTCAGCAGCTTACCACGCCATTACAAAACGATTAAAATGTTAATAAGTGTTATTGTAAAGAAACTATTATTGCCATAGAAGAGTAAAAGTAAAACGTTATTGCGTTATGTTTATGATGATAAAAGGTTCAAGTACCGTCCATGGCCATGACCCTGGGGTTGCGACCTTGCCGCCGACTATTCTCTGAGTGGACGGCTGAACCGCGGGGCGTCCGCAAGGAACAGCTACAAGATGGATATACAAACATAATGTAGAAGTGAACGAATGAATTAATTAGTTTTCTTTTACAAAGGAAACATTAAAAAATGAAGTTAATACGTCTAGCGAAAACATTGTAACAAACATCTAAAAAACTAATTAAAAGCGTTGGCTCAGTATGTACAACCGTGTAAATAAGGTATTAAGAGGACAAGAAACATACAGGAATGACAAAGAAAAACACTACTTTAAAACGGTCAGTTGCACATCTTGATGTGTTTTTGCTGAGACGCACAGTATGGACTTTAATCAGGGGTACATAGGAATCATGAAACTATTATTTCTTTAAATATGTAACTGCGAATGCCGAGGAGATTTAATTGTAGTTTTTGGTCTGTTTGCTTTAAATCCAAATGGGCAAACGGTTTAATAGCATAAACATGTCAGACTTACTCTGTGAATAGGTAATCCCTACCAAGGCAAAAATTAGATACGCCTGCATGTTTGTTCTGAAAAAAAAGACATTTAAAACAAAAATAACAAGAAGTTGCAAGAATTGAAGAAATTGCCTTGTTTTTGAATCACGAGATCGAGACTGTTTAACAGTACCATTAATTTTCTACGAACTTTATTCGGTATAGAATCTTGATGTTTACACCAAAATATTCATTTGTATGTGCATCTATTCAAAATGAATGATACTACGTTTTATTTGGTATCTTGAAACATTTTTTTCCATATCATCTATTGTCATTTACATAATACAATGTGTTGCTTTCTTACAGAGAATCGAAAATATTGTATTATTTATCCTAAGAAGAACGTGTACAATTTATGTCTTAATTCACCGAAAAAGTTTCAAAATTATTCACATTTTTTATATTTCTAATTGTTAATGAAATAAAGTGTATGCTTGCCAGTTAACAAAAAATTTGAACCAATTGTTATTTGATACCGTCTCTAACTTCAACAATATTTTCAACTCTGTCTGTCGCCTGTCCTACCTGTGTTACTGTTTCCCACCTTAGCTCTGGGGAATGGGCGTCGTGGCAGCTGCTTTAAACTCTCCGATTCGGATCCACTCGAGTCTTATCTTGCTACAGGTGTGACGTCGTATCCCTAAGAAAGACTATTATGCAAAGGTCACTGTCACCATTTGTTATCATTTGTTAACATTAACTCATTACATCTTAACATGACACATATGCTGTATTATTTAACTTCTTTTGATTTTAACGTAAGCTTTAATTTATTTCATTTTAGAAATCGATATTTCATTCTGTTATCATGAGCCTTAAGTTTTACTGCTATGGCATTTTTAGTTGAAAAGCAAAACTGTGTTTAGCCACAATGCTTTATGTTTTTATTGGGTTTAACGTCCCGCCACCAGTATTTCAGTTATCTGGAGAGATATCGGCTTGATGCAGATATAGTGCCTTTGTCTTCTGGTAGATTAAATTTAAATATCTGTGAAAACTTTGATAGGACCTTTTCTTATTTACCTATTCACTGTGTATAACATGCCGTGAACACCTGGCATGATACCAAACCCAGTCACATTAACCTGACAGCGCCGGACCAACTATTCGTGGAGCCACCTTTATGTTTGGTTAAATGCTAGCAAGAGAGCTCTGTCACTACCATTTTAACGACTTTGGTATGTCAGGGCTGTGGATTGAACCAGAGGCCTCCCGTTCCTAGAGCCGACGCGAATGCGCTACCATAATAAACAATGGAATCGGATTAAGAAAATGCTTTGAAAAGTTTCTCGACTACTAAACAATTTTTTAATTTCGAAAAATATACTAAACTGCGTTAAAACTGGTTTTGTGTGAAAACAAGGTACATCCTTTGTAAAAACAACTGAACATAATGCATAGTTTTGTGTGACTTAAGGAATATTTCTAGATTTCTATATTCCGACATTTTACCATCTGTCAAATAGGACTTTCAAATTAACATTATGTTTTGAACATACACTCATTAATTCCATCATGGAAGCTCGAAAACTATAGATAGTACAATAATAACTCAATTTATTCAAAAAGGATTGTCTGAGAAATGACCAGAAAAGTCGATTAAGCAAGTGCCCTTTGATATAAATAATAAATGGAATATTTATTCGTTCAAAAGTGGAAACCCTACGAACCACTGTTTGGGTACGATTTTCATACAAATGCAATTGTTATCGCAATGATTTAGGAAATTGTCTGGCGATCGATTATTCTTACTTGTAGTCCCTGGTTATTGATGTTCAATATAAATATGTATTTCCATTTTATATTATGTTTTTATAGAGGGATTAAAGACCTTGTACACACAAAAAACTTGAACACAAACTTCCCGTCTATATACAAGCACATCTTATGCCGATACACTGATTTCTTGCGATTTTGTGTTGTCAGATTTGATTTTATAATAAATGCAGAATTCCTAAGCTATCTAATATTTAGAAAGATGTGTTCTTCCTGGGAAGGCAGAATATAACAGAAAATCGACGGCAACGCAAAATAGCAGCATCCAATTAATTATATAATGGTGTCTTAATTGCTATTCTTAGACTTACGCTGTTTCATTCCGGATACTCTCGTTCTGTTTCATAAAAGATATAAACTACAAGGAGACAATTATCTGTTCAATGGAAAGATAAAACAAAACTTTCGTTACGCTATAATTAAAACGCGTTGAGAATTATGTTTTAAGTTCATATTGTTTTTACTTTTAGAATCAGGGCAGTTCTGTTTATTATGCTTATCAGCGGTTTCAGGAAAACAATCGTTAAAGACGTTAGATCTATACAAGAACAGAACAGAACCGGCAGTTTATTTAGCATTAAATTTAACAAACTGAAAACAAGAATTTGATTTACAACATTAGAATTGCTTTCCAACTTTTAGGAGTGATGCTTTTGAGGACCTATTTAATGTCAAATGCATTCTGCGACTTGAGCATTTCAAGCAACGTGCAGTGTTCGTAGTGCTCAAATCGCACTTTGGTGACACATTTCTATGCCATCATTTTGGCAATTTGGCGTTTTTCGTATTTCGAAACCTCGTAATGTACTGCAGTGGTCCATATCTTGAAACTGACATTTCATACAGCTATCTTATCAGTAGATCAGGGGTTATCTTCAAAAGGTCAAAACTCTATTATAATGTCTTTCCCGAAGTTCAGAATTGTAATAGTGTAGACCTATTTTAGTCTTCATCCTTTGACTTCGTATGTCATATGCCCAGTTAATAGCCGTCATTGCTAATACCACTTAATTGTCCGCTATTTCCTAAGCGTGTTTGTATTGAGATCCGAATTATTCTTATTCTTCTTGACACTAAAAAGTGTAAACGGAAACAGAAATATCAGAACATGATCAAACATTACAATCAATCATTGAGCATATTTACATTATGTAATTACACGCAAGGTTTATAAGAAACCCCGCTATCACAAATGTATTAGTAAAGCTGTCGTAATATACTCGCAATAAACTCGTTTATAATTAACTTCGAATTTAAAAACAATGTCACATTAGTACAATCGAATTCATAAGAACGTTCCTAAATACTTATTAAGAGATGCTAGATATTTTAAGATTGCCATGGGCAATGTTCACAAATACTGTGATGTAAAGTTGATTTGTTATAAATATTCTGACTGCTATTTTCGTTGTAAATAAATTAATAGAATACCCATTCGCTAATGAATAATATTTCTGCATTAATTTTGAAATTTTAATTGTTTTGTGTTATGTTTATTTTTCTATTTTCTTTGATAAACAAGTGTTACACAATATTTGTTTTAATTCGTTTAGTTGCGATAAGAAACAATTCTTAATCTCAGGTAGACTAAGTGTTCTATTATCTGGACACACATCTCCTTTCGTTCATGTTCGTGAACACGCACTCTTTATTAAACATGTATAGCATGAACTGTTGGCATACAAATCTGATTATGTGTAGAATGAGATGTTGCTGCCTTTTATGACATGCTTTCAGTTCAGCTGTAGCCTTAATTATTTAATCATTCGAAAATTAAGTTTGTTTAAAGTTAAGAATATGTCATAATTTAACTTCGAATTTCCGAGTTTGAAAATATGTAAAATTTAGTTTGATGTTGGTCAGTAATTGTGCATAGTTCTAAAATTGTGCTTATGTTCATTTTATTACTTAGTAAAATGAATTCGATATAGATTATCTTTTTATTAATTTGTTATAAGAATTATGTAACGAAAAGATTATATCATTTGTTATTGTTCCTTCGCCTTCAGTGAGCCATAAATATGTTTAAAGATCTTTTAAATACACTTATATTTTATATATTTTACTTTTGAGAATTGTAACCGCTTTAGGCCAGTTCCTTTGTGTGATTCAGGTAGATTGTAGGT
>CM017555.1:86726367-86773035 GCA_007844125.1 Sinonovacula constricta
TTGTTTGTCATTTGAACATAGTCTAACATCCTTACTGTTAGACCTAGGTGTTGTTGTTTGTCATTTGAACATAGTCTAACATCCTTACTGTTAGACCTAGGTGTTGTTTGTCATTTGAACATAGTCTAACATCCTTACTGTTAGACCTTGGTGTTGTTGTTTGTTATTTGAACATAGTCTAACATCCTTACTGTTAGACCTAGGTGTTGTTGTTTGTCATTTGAACATAGTCTAACATCCTTACTGTTAGACCTTGGTGTTGTTGTTTGTCATTTGAACATAGTCTAACATCCTTACTGTTAGACCTTGGTGTTGTTGTTTGTCATTTGAACATAGTCTAACATCCTTACTGTTAGACCTAGGTGTTGTTGTTTGTCATTTGAACATAGTCTAACATCCTTACTGTTAGACCTAGGTGTTGTTGTTTGTCATTTGAACATAGTCTAACATCCTTACTGTTAGACCTAGGTGTTGTTGTTTGTTATTTGAACATAGTCTAACATCCTTACTGTTAGATCTAGGTGTTGTTGTTTGTCATTTGAACATATTCTAACATCCTTACTGTTAGACCTTGGTGTTGTTGTTTGTCATTTGAACATAGTCTAACATCCTTACTGTTAGACCTAGGTGTTGTTGTTTGTCATTTGAACATAGTCTAACATCCTTACTGTTAGACCTAGGTGTTGTTGTTTGTTATTTGAACATAGTCTAACATCCTTACTGTTAGCCCTTGGTGTTGTTGTTTGTCATTTGAACATAGTCTAACATCCTTACTGTTAGGCCTAGGTGTTGTTGTTTGTTATTTGAACATAGTCTAACATCCTTACTGCTAGGCCTAGGTGTTGTTGTTTGTCATTTGAACATAGTCTAACATCCTTACTGTTAGACCTTGGTGTTGTTGTTTGTCATTTGAACATAGTCTAACATCCTTACTGTTAGACCTAGGTATTGTTGTTTGTTATTTGAACATAGTCTAACATCCTTACTGTTAGACCTAGGTGTTGTTGTTTGTCATTTGAACATAGTCTAACATCCTTACTGTTAGACCTTGGTGTTGTTGTTTGTCATTTGAACATAGTCTAACATCCTTACTGTTAGACCTAGGTGTTGTTGTTTGTCATTTGAACATAGTCTAACATCCTTACTGTTAGACCTAGGTGTTGTTGTTTGTCATTTGAACATAGTCTAACATCCTTACTGTTAGACCTTGGTGTTGTTGTTTGTTATTTGAACATAGTCTAACATCCTTACTGTTAGACCTAGGTGTTGTTGTTTGTCATTTGAACATAGTCTAACATCCTTACTGTTAGACCTTGGTGTTGTTGTTTGTCATTTGAACATAGTCTAACATCCTTACTGTTAGACCTTGGTGTTGTTGTTTGTCATTTGAACATAGTCTAACATCCTTACTGTTAGACCTAGGTGTTGTTGTTTGTCATTTGAACATAGTCTAACATCCTTACTGTTAGACCTAGGTGTTGTTGTTTGTCATTTGAACATAGTCTAACATCCTTACTGTTAGACCTAGGTGTTGTTGTTTGTTATTTGAACATAGTCTAACATCCTTACTGTTAGATCTAGGTGTTGTTGTTTGTCATTTGAACATAGTCTAACATCCTTACTGTTAGACCTTGGTGTTGTTGTTTGTCATTTGAACATAGTCTAACATCCTTACTGTTAGACCTAGGTGTTGTTGTTTGTCATTTGAACATAGTCTAACATCCTTACTGTTAGACCTAGGTGTTGTTGTTTGTTATTTGAACATAGTCTAACATCCTTACTGTTAGACCTTGGTGTTGTTGTTTGTCATTTGAACATAGTCTAACATCCTTACTGTTAGGCCTAGGTGTTGTTGTTTGTTATTTGAACATAGTCTAACATCCTTACTGCTAGGCCTAGGTGTTGTTGTTTGTCATTTGAACATAGTCTAACATCCTTACTGTTAGACCTTGGTGTTGTTGTTTGTCATTTGAACATAGTCTAACATCCTTACTGTTAGACCTAGGTATTGTTGTTTGTTATTTGAACATAGTCTAACATCCTTACTGTTAGACCTAGGTGTTGTTGTTTGTCATTTGAACATAGTCTAACATCCTTACTGTTAGACCTTGGTGTTGTTGTTTGTCATTTGAACATAGTCTAACATCCTTACTGTTAGACCTAGGTGTTGTTGTTTGTCATTTGAACATAGTCTAACATCCTTACTGTTAGACCTAGGTGTTGTTGTTTGTCATTTGAACATAGTCTAACATCCTTACTGTTAGACCTTGGTGTTGTTGTTTGTCATTTGAACATAGTCTAACATCCTTACTGTTAGACCTAGGGGTTGTTGTTTGTCATTTGAACATAGTCTACCATCCTTACTGTTAGACCTAGGTGTTGTTTGTCATTTGAACATAGTCTAACATCCTTACTGTTAGACCTAGGGGTTGTTGTTTGTCATTTGAACATAGTCTAACATCCTTACTGTTAGACCTAGGTGTTGTTGTTTGTTATTTGAACATAGTCATTTGAACATAGTCTAACATCCTTACTGTTAGACCTAGGTGTTGTTGTTTGTCATTTGAACATAGTCTAACATCCTTACTGTTAGACCTAGGTGTTGTTGTTTGTCATTTGAACATAGTCTAACATCCTTACTGTTAGACCTAGGTGTTGTTTGTCATTTGAACATAGTCTAACATCCTTACTGTTAGACCTAGGTGTTGTTTGTCATTTGAACATAGTCTAACATCCTTACTGTTAGACCTAGGGGTTGTTGTTTGTCATTTGAACATAGTCTAACATCCTTACTGTTAGACCTAGGTGTTGTTGTTTGTCATTTGAACATAGTCTAACATCCTTACTGTTAGACCTAGGTGTTGTTGTTTGTTATTTGAACATAGTCTAACATCCTTACTGTTAGATCTAGGTGTTGTTGTTTGTCATTTGAACATAGTCTAACATCCTTACTGTTAGACCTTGGTGTTGTTGTTTGTCATTTGAACATAGTCTAACATCCTTACTGTTAGACCTAGGTGTTGTTGTTTGTCATTTGAACATAGTCTAACATCCTTACTGTTAGACCTAGGTGTTGTTGTTTGTTATTTGAACATAGTCTAACATCCTTACTGTTAGACCTTGGTGTTGTTGTTTGTCATTTGAACATAGTCTAACATCCTTACTGTTAGGCCTAGGTGTTGTTGTTTGTTATTTGAACATAGTCTAACATCCTTACTGCTAGGCCTAGGTGTTGTTGTTTGTCATTTGAACATAGTCTAACATCCTTACTGTTAGACCTTGGTGTTGTTGTTTGTCATTTGAACATAGTCTAACATCCTTACTGTTAGACCTAGGTATTGTTGTTTGTTATTTGAACATAGTCTAACATCCTTACTGTTAGACCTTGGTGTTGTTGTTTGTCATTTGAACATAGTCTAACATCCTTACTGTTAGACCTAGGTGTTGTTGTTTGTCATTTGAACATAGTCTAACATCCTTACTGTTAGACCTAGGTGTTGTTGTTTGTCATTTGAACATAGTCTAACATCCTTACTGTTAGACCTTGGTGTTGTTGTTTGTCATTTGAACATAGTCTAACATCCTTACTGTTAGACCTAGGGGTTGTTGTTTGTCATTTGAACATAGTCTACCATCCTTACTGTTAGACCTAGGTGTTGTTTGTCATTTGAACATAGTCTAACATCCTTACTGTTAGACCTAGGGGTTGTTGTTTGTCATTTGAACATAGTCTAACATCCTTACTGTTAGACCTAGGTGTTGTTGTTTGTTATTTGAACATAGTCATTTGAACATAGTCTAACATCCTTACTGTTAGACCTAGGTGTTGTTGTTTGTCATTTGAACATAGTCTAACATCCTTACTGTTAGACCTAGGTGTTGTTGTTTGTCATTTGAACATAGTCTAACATCCTTACTGTTAGACCTAGGTGTTGTTTGTCATTTGAACATAGTCTAACATCCTTACTGTTAGACCTAGGTGTTGTTTGTCATTTGAACATAGTCTAACATCCTTACTGTTAGACCTAGGGGTTGTTGTTTGTCATTTGAACATAGTCTAACATCCTTACTGTTAGACCTAGGTGTTGTTGTTTGTCATTTGAACATAGTCTAACATCCTTACTGTTAGACCTAGGTGTTGTTGTTTGTCATTTGAACATAGTCTAACATCCTTACTGTTAGACCTAGGGGTTGTTGTTTGTCATTTGAACATAGTCTAACATCCTTACTGTTAGACCTAGGTGTTGTTGTTTGTCATTTGAACATAGTCTAACATCCTTACTGTTAGACCTTGGTGTTGTTGTTTGTCATTTGAACATAGTCTAACATCCTAACTGTTAGACCTAGGTGTTGTTGTTTGTCATTTGAACATAGTCTAACATCCTTACTGTTAGACCTAGGTGTTGTTGTTTGTCATTTGAACATAGTCTAACATCCTTACTGTTAGACCTAGGGGTTGTTGTTTGTCATTTGAACATAGTCTAACATCCTTACTGTTAGACCTTGGTGTTGTTGTTTGTCATTTGAACATAGTCTAACATCCTTACTGTTAGACCTAGGTGTTGTTTGTCATTTGAACATAGTCTAACATCCTTACTGTTAGACCTAGGTGTTGTTGTTTGTCATTTGAACATAGTCTACCATCCTTACTGTTAGGCCTAGGTGTTGTTGTTTGTCATTTGAACATAGTCTACCATCCTTACTGTTAGACCTTGGTGTTGTTGTTTGTCATTTGAACATAGTCTAACATCCTTACTGTTAGACCTTGGTGTTGTTGTTTGTCATTTGAACATAGTCTAACATCCTTACTGTTAGGCCTTGGTGTTGTTTGTCATTTGAACATAGTCTACCATCCTTGCTGTTAGACCTAGGTGTTGTTGTTTGTCATTTGAACATAGTCTACCATCCTTACTGTTAGACCTTGGTGTTGTTGTTTGTCATTTGAACATAGTCTAACATCCTTACTGTTAGGCCTTGGTGTTGTTTGTCATTTGAACATAGTCTACCATCCTTACTGTTAGACCTTGGTGTTGTTGTTTGTCATTTGAACATAGTCTAACATCCTTACTGTTAGACCTAGGTGTTGTTTGTCATTTGAACATAGTCTACCATCCTTACTGTTAGACCTTGGTGTTGTTGTTTGTCATTTGAACATAGTCTACCATCCTTACTGTTAGGCCTAGGTGTTGTTTGTCATTTGAACATAGTCTACCATCCTTACTGTTAGACCTAGGTGTTGTTGTTTGTCATTTGAACATAGTCTAACATCCTTACTGTTAGACCTAGGTGTTGTTGTTTGTCATTTGAACATAGTCTAACATCCTTACTGTTAGACCTTGGTGTTGTTGTTTGTCATTTGAACATAGTCTAACATCCTTACTGTTAGACCTTGGTGTTGTTGTTTGTCATTTGAACATAGTCTAACATCCTTACTGTTAGACCTAGGTGTTGTTTGTCATTTGAACATAGTCTAACATCCTTACTGTTAGACCTAGGTGTTGTTGTTTGTCATTTGAACATAGTCTAACATCCTTACTGTTAGACCTAGGTGTTGTTTGTCATTTGAACATAGTCTAACATCCTTACTGTTAGACCTAGGTGTTGTTGTTTGTCATTTGAACATAGTCTAACATCCTTACTGTTAGACCTAGGTGTTGTTTGTCATTTGAACATAGTCTACCATCCTTACTGTTAGACCTTGGTGTTGTTGTTTGTCATTTGAACATAGTCTAACATCCTTACTGTTAGACCTAGGTGTTGTTGTTTGTCATTTGAACATAGTCTAACATCCTTACTGTTAGACCTAGGTGTTGTTGTTTGTCATTTGAACATAGTCTAACATCCTTACTGTTAGACCTAGGTGTTGTTGTTTGTCATTTGAACATAGTCTAACATCCTTACTGTTAGACCTAGGTGTTGTTTGTCATTTGAACATAGTCTAACATCCTTACTGTTAGACCTAGGTGTTGTTGTTTGTTATTTGAACATAGTCTAACATCCTTACTGTTAGACCTTGGTGTTGTTGTTTGTCATTTGAACATAGTCTAACATCCTTACTGTTAGACCTAGGTGTTGTTTGTCATTTGAACATAGTCTAACATCCTTACTGTTAGACCTAGGTGTTGTTGTTTGTCATTTGAACATAGTCTAACATCCTTACTGTTAGATCTAGGTGTTGTTGTTTGTCGAAAAAAATGTAGCGTGTGTATGCAAAATCGGATCGATTGCAAAAGGTAATGGTTCGAAGCCAGCTTACACCCTAATTTTGTTAAAAGAAATAGTAAGGAATTGAAAGTGCGTATTTTGTACTTTATTTTATTTACAACATCTATAACTCAATTTGTCATAACTTTAACTTTGAATATACACACAAAACCTCAGATTGCAGTAGTTTTACGTCTAGATAGCACAATGTTTGAACCTATTTTACCGTTTTACCTAAAACTATAAAGTAATTTGATAGTTTACTACTATTTACATTATGCAATGTTCATGCAAAAAAGTACACAAATGGGCATAGTTATTTGAAGGGCAAGAATTTTTTTTTGTTAAAATGATTTAATTTAAAAGGATTATGTGACCTTGTTTTATTGTAAAAAATTTTAACAGTAAGACAAATCACACTTACTTGCGCTCCGTTTCCATTGTTATTAGCTGAACCTTTAAAAACAGAGTAATATAATAATATATAACGAGTATGTAATATACATGTATATCAACACCTAGTTTTAAATTCTTTGTAAACAACAGGTAGCAATTACACGTTAAAATACGGGAAATATTTTTACATTAGTTGTGGGTATACAGCAATAAGTCCACAAAGTGTTGTTAAGCGCACCAACAAACGTAATGGGTACGCTTGTCACAGGCCGGACATTAAAGACATTGGAATTTGGAAAATGACTTTATCTGTCTTCACATTGTGATGTCAGTGGATGGTTTAGGGGTTGGGGGGAAGTAATGGTGGGCAAACATGTACACATCTGGACAGAACATCAGGTTTTAGTGGTATCAGAAGAAAGGTGGAGACTACATTATTGCTGACCAATGAAATTGCAGTAAGTCCTTGAGCATCATGTGTGACTTATTGTCTTACGACCCTTTTTCCCCTATGATCTCACATCGTGGTGTCAAGTTTATGTCGGAGACTCCAAAGAAGGACATTTCCAATGCCGTTAAGTTTTAGAAAGTCTGCGAAAATCAACGTTTTAGAGCAATCTTGTTGCGGCCTATAAAAGCGTTAAGTTGTAACTAATTTTCGATTGTTATCATGAAAGTTTGACTAGTTTTAATTTATCTTTAGTCGAAATTATATTTGTCCTGGGTTTTGTTCATGCAAAAATATTTGACCAATAAAACATATGAATCATGCAAAGTATTTTCCGATGTAGAATACGACGTCACATAGGGTCACGTGATAGTTTGTCAATGGTTTGTGGCAGAGGATAAAAATATATAAAAATGCATCGAACTTCAAATGTGTCATATCTTAAAGTTGTTACATGGCTCTTGCAGTAGAAAGGATGTACTAGCTTACCTGTCTCATTTTGCGTGCTGGTATTAGACCCATTCCCTGTATGCGAGCCAGCGTTATTCCCCGTTGTTGTTCCATTACCACCTTGACCAGCTGCATTCCCCGTGTGTGTGCCAGTATTATTCCCCGTTGTTGTTCCATTACCACCTTGACCAGCTGCATTCCCTGTATGTGAGCCAGTATTATTCCCCGTTGTTGTTTCATTACCACCTTGACCAGCTGCATTCCCTGTGTTTGTGCCAGTATTATTCCCCGTTGTTGTCCCATTACCAGTTACATTCTCCGGTTTTGTGCCAGTATTATCCCCCGTCGCTGTGCCGGTATTAGTCACCGTCGTTGTCCCATTACCACCATCAGCAGTTCCAGTCCTCGATTGACGACTATTTACGTCACCGCTCCATACTTCAAGTGCTGTTAAAAATCATTGAATGTTTTCTGTAAATGTTATGTATATGTTATATACTGCTGCACGTGTCTGTCTGATCAGGGTCAACAATTTTTAAGCTAATACTTAAGCAATATCTAGGAACCTTTGTTTAAAGATGTAAGAAGATGACTAAGAATTAAAACGGGTTATTTTGTATGGATGAAGCAGGGTGAATAGTCATGTGGTTGGATGTGATTTCTGACTAAATAATTATACGACTGTAGACTAAGTATTATAAAAGAATAAATAGTCTGTCACTTTTGTTTTTACATGCATAAAGATTATGAACGGCAAATGTGTCAAACGTTTTTATGACAATAAGCTTGTAATCTTTTATCAATGCATGATTGATTGATCTTACTATTTTACCTGTAGTATGACAAGTTTCATCATTTTCATAAATGTGTTATTAAATCTTGAGGATGTTATTATGGTTTTAAAACTTTACAAGCGCGCGTTTTTGATTTTGCTAAAGTATAGAACTTTGTCAAAAAGTTGAATCAACAGCCAGAACACCATTATTGTTCTATTTTTTCCTAAATTATAAGAACATGTGAATATTTATGTATTTTCATACATCTCTTGATCATATTGGGGAAAGTGCCTCGAAGAAACATATCATGTTTTACTATATATACAATCGTAAATATAAGTTTTACAGTATTTTTAAAGTTTACTCGACGCCCGTGCACCTGCCAGACGTCCATTGTAAGTTGGTGTATGATATACTAAAATATAATTCTCTGGGCTGGAAAAGTCAAAAGAATTCTGTTTCAGTTTGTTAAGACATATGAATCCCCATCTTCCAAGTTCATCTTTAATTTGCAGGAATTTCAGACATCAGGTATAACATTTATACAAAATGTTACAAGGGATATAAGATTCCAATCACATAACACTTCTTACATGCATATAATACACCTTATTTCAAATCAAACATATACAAACCTTCACAAAAATATGTTTGTTGGATAGTTTAACTGAAGCAGTTTGTACTTATAGTTGCTTTTCCAAATTAACAATCATTGCTAACCTTCGTCAAATATTTTAGATGTCTTTTGCAAATAAACCTTCACAACTGCACTTAATTATCTTACTAATCTATATAAATACAGATGAAAGATATAGTTTTCAGCATTTGAATTGTGTTTTAGTCGCACTATATTTTCTGTTTTATCAATTAGTAGATTAAACTTTTACTTTAGAAACAGTAAATTTTAATTTTAAAAACCATATTCAATGAACATGTAAAGCGGACAAATAAAACATTCCAGTCTACACTTAATGCCTTGTTTAGTCTTTTGTATTGCAAATGCATAGAGGTCTGCACATTTAGACATTTGTTGCTACTTTTCAAAGGATTTTAAATATTGCTCAATATTAATGTTTACAAAAAATAGTTGCAACATGGATATTGATAATGCCTACGTCACATCAACAAAAAGTATTTATGCCCTTGCAAAGCAATTTATTATATTAAATGTGTATATTTATGAACAGCCATACGTATCAAGTGACTTCAATTAACATATTCGTGTACTCACATCGTCTCATTAGACCATCGATGCAAGAAATATCAGCTTGAAGACTTCCCCACCTGAAACCTGTCGCTTAGGCAGAACACGAACCACCTAATAGTAACAACAATAAAGCCTTGTTCTTGTGCAAGGGAATAACCTTTTCTTCTTAAAATGTTCGTGAATAAAATTGCTCATATACATCATAATGATGTCTTCGTTTTGACCAAGCTCACTGAATACATACATCGAAATTAGAAAAAAAAACATACTTTTCAATTTTTAATGTATTAAGACGCATAGAATAATTTTAGATATGATATCTAATAATAAAAAAATCTTATACTGTGCACTGACATAGTTATAGTGAGTCATCAGACTCGTGCCCGAAACACTGAGATTTCAAAACAATTAACCAAGATAAAAGGCCTGTTTAAAATAAGTCTGGAGAGCAGACATAATTTTAATACATCTGTGTTCATAAGGGTCTATAACTTATGCCAATAAGGAGTATGGGATTTGTTTCCTTGAACAATTAACCAATTATTAACAAGTTATCAAGTTAACAATTGGAGCAATATATGTATGGTGCGCCCATAACCTGACAGTTAACAATTGGAGCTATATATGTATGGTGCGCCCATAACCTGACAGTTAACAATTGGAGCTATATATGTATGGTGCGCCCATAGCCTGACAGTTAACAGTTGGAGCTATATATGTATGGTGCGCCCATAGCCTGACAGTTAACAGTTGGAGCTATATATGTATGGTGCGCCCATAGCCTGACAGTTAACAGTACCCTACTTGTTACTCCTCAGTCCTGTGATGGTTTGAGTCCCTGTTGGGTCGATGACTTTCATACCAGGAGGTCTTTCAGTTGACCTGCGAAATACTAGTGGTTCTGTTGAAAGAGATGTCTTGACTCTTGGATCCTCCTTTTCTAATTATAATTAATAATAATAATAATAATAATAATAATAATAATAATAATAATAATAATACATGTAATAGTAATAATAATAATAATAATGATAATAACACATGTAATAATAATAATAATAATAATAATAATAATAATGTAATAAGTTATTGACATAGAGAAGTCTGATTATCTGTTGTCATAGTGATATAGTTTTGTCGACTATGAAACACTTTTGTTTTTAGTACATATTAAGCATAGTGTATGTTAGGATATTGTGATTAAATATATAAGCTGGATGGAATATTGAACCAATTTACTAATGCTCTGTCTGTTCATAGATGGTATCTGATAACAGCACCGAATCTAACTCATCTAGTTGGCCATTTACTTCGTACGCAAAGGAAGTTAATCCTTGTAGCAGGCCTAGTATTACGTTACTGCTTGCAAACGGCATGCTATTTTCAAATGTGTTATTTTTATCTGAACAAAGGTTAAAAAATAAGATTGTCAGTACAAGTAGTAGATATAAACCAGTAACAAATTTAAGGGGGCCACAGAATCTCCAAAACAAACTAAAATTAAGTTGAATTCAGTTTTGAAAATTGATACAATAGTACCAGTATTAGCATAAGTCAAAATACATCTCTATCATTTCAAAAATCAAACTTTTTCCAAAGAGTGCATGTCCATAGATTTCCGTTCTTATTAAAGCTAATAGGATCAAGTGGACAAAAGCAACCTTGAAATTGGTCATATCTGGTTTCGAACCGATAATTTAATGTCTTTTATAAATAACCAGTGCCATATACGTGTACAAAAATAGAACAACTGTACAACTAAAATATGAAACTTTGACATACATAGTATTTAAAGAAAATTCTAGTTCCTCAAAGGTCAAATCTTGGCTCCACCACTTGACACGAGACACAGGGGCTCATTTTCCCCAACCATTTCAATTTAAGATTTGCTTAATTTTCAGATTTCAGGACAAAATATCTTAAAATGATTAAAATTATACAGTCAGGGTGCAATAACTTCTGGTCAAAAACCACGTTGAAGCAACATAAAACTGCTCAATTTTGTTGTAATAAAATAGTGGCTTGAGTTCAAGTCATGACTTAAAAATGGGTGGTGAATACAATCCTAACCTACTAGCTGAATTCATTATAAAGAAGCATATTGGCAAAAGACTGCAAATTAGCATGTTGTTGGACAGTGGACCAAGGACCATCTGGAGTCAATAAAATTACAACCAGCATCAGCTCCACAGAAAACGTAGGTCTATCTGTGAAAGGGAAATGTCACTGTCACGCTTTAACATTGATGCAAATATTTAAAAGTCCGAAAAACATCCACATAGTTTGAATCATGGAACAAGGTACATTTCAGTCCAGCATCTGTTCCGTACAAATGTCAAAGAACAATAACAACATAGTACCAACTCTCACACCAAACATAGACAATCATAAAGCTGACTTACTTTACTCACTCGAAGACTCCATGCTTACGGAAGTTGTTCGATACACCTGACTATTGCCGCCGAACTCCGTATGGTCATAAATAACATATTTTATAACAAGAAAAATTCACTTCTATCATATCTCCATACCAAAATACATTTAGATCCATGTTATGCTTATACTCTACAGCATCAGTATGCTTATATCGATATAAATGACGGTAACGCTACAGGTACTATTACCAAAGATAAGAAAATACTGTTTACATACAACTGAGTACAAGTCCCTTAAAGCGAATGTGAACTAAATATGAGTAAAAAATAAAAATCGATATTGAAACTAGCAGTGTTAACCGGCATCTATTTAATACTTTCTTTTTTCGTGCATAAGGAAAAGTCTTTCGAACTTGCGACCAAAAATAAATGATACAAACGCTGTTAAGGGCGATCTTAATATTCACAAACTGCGGTAGGTCAAGACTCAAACCAGGTCCCAAATGTACCAGTGCCTATCAGTGCTTATGAGGAGCGGAATAGTCCAGTGGTAGGACGCACGACTCTTGAACACGAGATCCGTGGTTCGAACCCCGGTCAGGTCGCCGCTAATTTCCTTGAGCAAGAAATTTACCTCAACGTGTTCCACTCCACCCAAGTGTATAAATGGGTACCTTATTCGGGTCAGTAAGATTACTTATGCCATATGTCGGCTGCGGGAATTTACGAATAAATCCTGAGCAAGCACTAGCAGGAAAGTAGACTATAACTTGGTATTAATTTACCATAACCTTACTTATCAAACATTATTTGATCTACTTGAAAACAATAGTCTCCCTCAAATGGTGAACCAGGGTACATGGAAACATAATGTATTTTGCCCATTTATTACAACTAAAACATCACTCGTAAAAACTGTAAAAATGAAGTTCTCCTAAAGATTATTGATCATGACAGTAATAAAGTAATAATGACTTTTAAACCCAATATATGCAAACAATCAAAACAGATAAACACTTACTAGACATATTTAAAAAGAAACTTGAGGCCAGCAAAATTTGTCAAGAATCAAACAATTTTCACTTGAATAGCTGTGGCTTAACCTTTAAACTTAATACAGATAAGAATAGCTAACTTGTGTACGACAAAAAAAAATAATGCCAAAGAGGCACTACCATAGGGTAAACTACTGGCATTGTAAAATGAAGAAAATATTGAAATTGAAACGTCATTGACAACTGACATTTGAAACTTTTTACTCTGCCACAAAATGATATCATCAGTAATAAATTAAAACATGTTTTGAACTAAATAAAATTGCCCAATACAAAGGTTCTTACCCGTGCACTTTGTAGTCACAAACCCACTTAAACAGTTACTGTAACATAGCAGTATTTACGGGTGGAGATACTTTGATTCTATGACCATCACAGGGACACATTCATGGTTGTTATGACAACTTCCATTATTGAGGAAGACTTATGCTTAATCGTAATTCTTCTTGAAGACATCTGTTCCTGAAAGTTATTTAACCCCAAATTTGAACACAAGTCAATGCGCTGTCAGGCGAAAGGGTTTTGAGTTGGCGACTCTTGCCGCTTGAAGATTAGCTGTCCCTTTTAAGGATAGGATAGTAAGTTCATGGCTTTCCAGCGTAATCACAACTGTTTAAGTGCTGTCTAATCGTGTATATAGTTGTCTAACCACGTGTACCTGGAAACTATACATGTGCAAAGGTATACGAAGACCCTAAGGTAAAGAATTACTTCTATCGTTGGCAAGTTTTAAAACTTTATATTGCAGGCCTTGTCAAGACGACATTGTGTCTTCGGTGTCAGACTAAATTAAAAGTCGAGATAATATGTAGCATATAAAATGATAAGAAAGTTAAATATGGATTATTTTTTCTTTTTAATGCTAATTTTCATTTCTTTTTTTCTTGAACAAGCTGTCTTTTCATCGATCCTTACTTTAATTCTGAAAGACGTGTGTATCTTTAAAACCGGTAAAGATCGACCTGCCTCTTACACAATATAGCTACGGATGGAGTCACTTTATATTACTGACTACTGGTAGACTTTCGAATTGTCATGTGACTTTAGTATAATACGACTCCGAATCTAAAGCCTGATATATGAATATAGTTAATATTTACTGCAAATTAGTATCAAAGGTGCAGTTTGAAAGAGAGTTCTATCATTTTTTTGTCTTTAAACTCACATCTATAGGCTTTTACCCGCTGCGAGTTGTAAATTCACTAAAAAATTATATTTGCAAATATAAGCACATTTGAATGCTAGAATTTAATATTTGCTCAATGACATAATGGCATGCAATGGATGGACATTCCCTTTTCTTCCATCGAAAGTAAATAAAACTGCTGGGAGATAGATATCACCATGAACTTACACAAAAATAAAACGTTAAAGCATAGCATGGAGCTTAGAAATATGCAAAAAAAATGACTTTGGACTCACAGATAGGTAAAAATGCATAAATCGTCTTGGACATTTTTAGACAATTGTGACATAAAACATTGAAATATTGAACAATATTTATTTAACATTTATATTTAAAAAATAATCTTCCATGAACAAAGGACAAGAAAGATTATCTCACGACGTTGTACTCAATTACTTTAGACGATAAACTAAATAATTCGTGACTTGTTGCACTATGTCAGCAATATTTGACACGATTTAAATACTTTTAACTTAAATAATGTAAAAACACATCAACACATTTTGTAAAATTTTCCGCAGCATTCTGTCAATACTTGTTCAGCTTATAGCAATCGGTATTGTTTTGTTTTTAGTGTAATAAGAGTCTGATATTTATATTAAATTACATTTTATGAAACAGCATGTGTCATTAAAACAGTTAGTTATTGCAATTAGTTCTAATTGTATTTGTGAAGTTCAAAACCAATTTTGTACTGATGTCAGAAATAAGCCATTGTCTACTTTTGTTGTTATTAGTTTACGTTCGCAAACAAGGTATCATATTTTTAGAGTAGCCATTTAATTATGTCAAAAGCACTATTTGCTTAAACGTTACTTGTTAGAGTAATGCATTACAATTTCATTTACACGTAAGTACTCGTAAATAAATAATATATTGAATTAACATCATGTTAATACTATATCGATTTAATATCTTAAATAAATAAAATATAATGTCAACCTTACCACAACATAGAACAGCGACACAAACAAAAGCAAGCTTCATCTTCGGGCAAAAGCCTTGACAAACCAACAACTAAAACGTGCATTCTCTTTTTAAGTGTTATATCCAACCAATGAAAACATTGTTTATCAGTAACCCGGGCTACAATGCGAGATTTATTTTAGGTATTCATCGAAAGATGAAGGGATTTCATTCGTTACTCATCGGCAGTATCCGGACAATACTGAATCTTTTTTAATGGCTGAGTTTGTCCGGTGGGGAAGTATTGCGAATGAAGTTTAATGTCTGCGTGCAGGACTTGTCGGTCAGATAAGAATTACGCAAGTCTCCAAAGTCAACAAAGACGTGAAATTACAAATACCGCGATCAATATTCAGAGATAAAGGGAGGATTTTCGAAATAAGGAATATAAATTGCAAATATTAAAATCCCTTCCCTAGAATTCATTACAATATAAAAATGCGTTGATCTCACGTTCGTGTGTCTGTTTGTTTGTTTGTTTGCTGTTGTTGTTGTTTTTATATCACACTGACACAATAATGGTCATATTGGCGAGTTCCAGCTCATTATTTGTGAAGGAAGACTCCAGATACATTAATAAATATCTGGGTACAACCAATGGTGCTCTGCTGGTTAGCTGAAAGATCTGCACACATGAATGCTGTCAACCCGAGCGGTACTTGAACCCAAGCGGTGAAGGACTGAGGAGTTACTAAAAGACTCTAATCTTTGTGCCCGGGGAGACGTCTGATCGTCGTCGAATTGTTTTATTTACCGTCGCCTTTTAATCGTGGGCATATGCCGAGAAAGCCGCCTTATCTTCGTCCAGTTGGGCTGTTATCAAATGTTTTTGGTGATAAGTTGACTTTAAATTACACGACAATAAAATTTTATGGTTTTTTTTCTAATGAAAATATTAAAACTGAAGGAAAAATCAGTGCTGTTATAAAAGGCCTATTAGAAAGAAAAAGATAAACGAAATAAAATTTCTGAAAAATACTATTATAACATGTATCTACATGAAGTATTTAAAACAACATAAATAAGTCTTCTTTCCGGAAGGTTTCACTTTGTCCACTTCACTTGTGGACTCATTTGGACTACTTGTAACTGACCTTATTGGCGCACTTATAAGGTTGAATAATACATAACTGGACTTAAACTAAGAAAGGCAAACATGAGAAAGTATACTTTAATTGTTCAAAATTATCACACAATTAAACCGGTTGGGCTTATAACAAAGCATACACTGATGATAAATATAAACAAAATATTATGCCTGTATGTTACTGGGCCCTGTTGTCCCAGTTCATTTGTTGACGCTCGTCCTCTATTTCTTCTGCCGCTAGAAATGTAGTGTGTCTTGTATACGCTTATTAAATATTTCAAATCTAGTTTATGTACATGGGTAAGATCATATCTTCCTATTGATAGCTTCTTTAGTTGTTTTGTGTCATTTAATATTATATGACATATTTGCCTCGTTCAAACGAAAAACAGAAAATTTCATTGCGTTTTTTTACAGTGTGTGTCGGATTTGAATTGAAATTGTTGACGATTTTTAATTTCCATAACATAGATATTTTGTAAATCGTTCTGTGTTTACTGGTACAAAATTTGTCTAAATCACTTGTTTGTATTCTGCTATAGTGGTGTATATGGAGCTTTCAGCTAACCATATCGAAATATATTGTAGTTATCAAAGAATAAATCGAAATCAGCCAATATAGTAAATATTCAAAATCTGTTTTATAATAATCAATAAAGACTCCATGCCATATGTGTTTTAAAGCTAAAAAATAACATCTTGGAATTTATTTTAAGTGACACTGACACTGACACTGCAATAACGTGAAATTGCGTGAGAGATATGCACTAGAAATGGATTAATAGGACTTGCCTTTATTGTTCTCAGTATTTCTTGTATATCCTTTTGGACTTTTCCCTTTAAAAAGAGCACGTTGCAGGTGTTATTTCGTGACTATATTTTATGAACTTCAAGTGATCGTCAAGCAAGGATAAAGATAACAACGCCTTGTCAGCTTATTAATGTTTTCATGATTTTACGCATCATACAAAGAATATGTCATGTCGCTGATATGTGAGGCTAATGATTGTATAAATGCAAATATATTTTTATGCAAATGTATGGTAAATCAATAACAATTTCATCATCTTCTCAAATACTTATACGTTCATTGTGAACATATACATACACGATATTTTCATCTACTTCTGTTCATTTTCATCTAGAAATCAATACTTTATTTAAAATACTGTAACACGACATACGATGTCAATAACCTAGTTTCTAAAATTAAAACTTAAAACTATGGTTTTCAAAGACGCCCCAATCAGTGGTAAATAAAAAAATCTAGGAAGGTCTGTTCTACCAAGAAGTTACGATTTATGCCTCAGTTGGAAGATCTAGCATACAGTCAGACAGACAGTCCAAATATGAATGCAATTATGTTTATCGACGTGAGAGGAATGGTGTTTACAACGTGGCATTCACGTTTCATGACAATCATCTTCGTTAAGAAACTATTTCATTGACAAAAGTATTCCTTATGCCCATATTTTGTTTTTCAACTGTCCATCAAATATTTGTGCTTAAACGACAGAAAGACCAAAGTCTTATAGCAGCTCCTATCTATATTCGACACAACATTCTACTAGGAAATTGGAAAAAAATATCCTTTCCAATATCCTTCCATTAATATCAATTGACAAGTCATTTTGCAGTCTGGAATGAACGTTTATGTCTGTGGAGGGTAAAGAGAACATCGAAGCACTACGACTCTAAGCCGCTTACTTAGCCCACCCTTTTTACGGAGGAAGGTTGACACCACTGCCGTATACCAATGACAACACATTAGATACGGTAGTATAAAATGCAGTCTATCAACCGAATAGCAAAAGAATGTAGGTTTATAACTAAAGACTTCTTTAATCGTAAGGGGCGGTATATCTAACGTCGTTATTTTAGCGTAATGGCATATCTGGTTCCACGACAAAGATAATTCAAGGGCGAAGTTATCCAAGTACAGAAAGATTCTTACATGAGATGTAGCTTTACAATAAGCTGTCGTGACTGATGTCATCACTGGCAGGGATGGTATATCCGTGCAGTTAAAATGCGTACAGGTAAATTAACTAACCACTCCACGGTAAGTGTCATGTTATATCCATTGGAAGTGGAGCAGCAATGTCAGTTATAAGGTAACAAACATTTAAAGCCTAGAGAATGTATATTTCAAGCGTAAAAGTAAAATAATCATTTTGATGTACAATAATCATTTTAGACCAGGAAAATGTCGTGAATACTATTTATACTATTCTAATAAAGGCATTAAGTTGTTCGCGTTTTAGCGTACTTTTTGCAAAACAACGTTAAATTGGTAATGACGTAATGTTTATGTATTCTGATTTACATTATTGGACGTTGAGAATAAATATCTAACCAAGAGTTGGCCCTGAGCCTTCCTTATCTGCGAATGTCAAGGGTTGGTACATCTACTTGACACGTTGCAACATGGGAAATTAGAAACCACACACAAACACACACACACACACGTGCCCTGCCCAGTGAGAGTTTTATGTTACATATTATAGATACTTTAACTTGATTAAAAAGATTGTTTGGTTGCAGAGCAAAGTCAAATCCAATCAGATGGACTCGTGTGGATGTAGTAGACAATGCCTCAGATAATGAGTCAGCCGCCTGATTCTGAGTGACCTAGTTTACATGCAGTAATTGTGCAGAAATCTGTATTTGCTCTTTTTACGAACAGCCATGCATACAGGGAATAAGTGAAAGGGCGCCGTACATGGTAATTAAATATGTGGAAATAGGTTATCTTTGCTGGCAAGGGCTAAAGACTTTTCGTCATGGTCGTCAATGTGAACTGTCTTATACATAATACTCAGTTGAACTTGCGTACTAGTTCTGGTCCAAAAACTTTCTAAATTTTGACATTCTTAATTTTGACATGCACATAGACCCAGACATGGCCTTTTGTTAATGACAGTAAACTATATTTGAGTGACAATATTTAACAGATTTTTTGCACTCTCTTATCATTTTGACTTGTTATCTCATGCATCCAGCTGATATTCTCTAGTGAAAGGTTCACCACTTCATGGATAAGGGATTACAAATAGGCATTATCAGGCTTTTTTACATGGGTATGAACATGACTTTTAAGAGACCTAACTTACAAAATCAAGAGTCCCTCTGCCATTAAATAGGTTCTCCATAGATGACATGACAATAACTGACAGTGAGCTGGGTAATGAAGACTTTCAAGTCAATGATGAATCCGTGGTCGTTAGAAAGGGAAGGGTTGCAGAAAAAGAAAGTGCCCCATCCAAGGCGAAGAGATTCTATCTCTTGCCTCCAGTCTAGTAAAATGTATCGGAGAGTGCTTTAAATCAACACTGTTCAAAGGAAAACACCAATAATATACTGAACCAACAAGTTCAATACGGTCTTAGGCCGATTGACAAGTCAGGACTGCCCTGGGAAGTTAAAAGCCTGGACAAGCCGTAGCTATAGTGGTCACTTATTGTGTATAAGATATGGATCAGTTTTGTTACATGCGAAAGCAGATGTTAGGCAAACATTCAGAAAGACGGCTTGGTCTTTTTCCTTCACAAAATTTGACCTTTATGGTAAATATATTTTGCTATTTCGCGTAGAAAGCTAATAACATTTAGTGACTCCGCAGATTATAAAATAAGCAGGCTTCGTAGTCTGCACAGTGGTCAGTTAACAAGTCAATATTCAAAGACAGAAGCAAACTTAGACACGACGATCTAGTTGCCACAACAAACTTAAGCAGAGATTGGGTACGCATGAGGCAGCAGTAAAAATGGAACAACTCATACAGATATAGAAAAGGTCGATGGTGCAGTCAGAAATCAGAATGAGGGATGAAATAATGTTAGCGAGATCTGTTAAAATGACTCGACAGGGTGCTTAGAACAAGTGGAAAGTGCTAGAAAGAAAGGAGTCTTGGCACAAGTTGTGGAAATACGAGCCTCTTCAGATAAGCTTCCCGCTCGTATTAATACTTGATATGCTGCCATCTCCGTCAAACCTGATCCGGTTAAATCAGACTAAAGATCTTAATCATTGCAGAAACAGGTGGCGCAATATCCAAGTACTAACAGTCTTGGCACTGGAGAGACAGAAACAAAAAGGAAAGAACTAACAACGCCCTAAAACCAGTTGTGTTTTTTGTTCAGAGAACGCCATGCTGCTACACGGATCTACTTAAAGGAACCAACTTAAAGCTGAAGGTGAGGAATGGACCTCGGTCCGACAATTTTCTGACAAATCTTCGGCCAAATATAGTAATCCGGTCTGACACATTGAAGGTTGATAAGTTGAGTTTACTGTACAATGGTAGGAGAGAACAGATTAAAGATAGAAATTGTTTAAGGCCTGAGACTTTGGTGATGGCAAGTTACAATATTGTCTGTAGAAAAGGTTATAGATGTTACCCGGCAGTCATTATGAACAATAGTTGGAGCGTTTTGCATTGATGGCCATTCAAGGAGAGCTACAATCAAGGCATTTAGCAAGGCTGTCGAAAGGGCGTTCCATTGGTTTTGGCTCTGACGCAATGAGGTGGCATGTAATCCATCACAGACAAGCAGTTAGCAGCTACCAGTCTTTTATCTGGAGAGTCAACGAGAGAAAGACCGAAACATTCATGGCGAGATGGGTTACCGGTTTATGTCTGTAATGAGCAGTCCTAGTACTGAATCATGCAACAATAACAATCATTATGTAATGTGTAATAGTGCTCGCATCAAGTCCGTGTGCAAATAGTGCAATGTGCTGTGAAGGACCTTTTACTTGTTAGACACTGCCAACCCCGTATTATCTTTGTGCTTCTGTTATCTTTAAGTGAAAGCTACATTATTCGAGTATATTTTATTTTAACACTCGCTTCTGCTGGAGTCTCTCTTTTATAGCTGGTATTTGTTTATATTGTGTGTATATCATAATTAAGCTTTGAGACTTATACCGTTTTTAAATGCAAACCCCCAACTTATAGGTTCATACAGCTATGACAATTGTTGAAAATAAATTGGTCACCTGCATTAAATAAGCTTATAAGGAAACTGCATAAAATTGTAGTTTGCATATACTCTCCATGCTCTACTCTACTCTAACAATAAAAGAAGTGTCAATCTTTGATTCATGTTTATATGTTGTAAACATATAAAACTGAAATAATATCTATTATTTGTCTGCAGGGAAACTTTAACGAACAAGATCAATGTTGAATTGTTTTAACATTAGTATAATATTTTCGTAATATACGATACATATTTATAGGATGTATAACTACAAACATAACGTTTATCAAAATATCCATTTTTGGTCAACATTTACATGAACAGTTCAGTTGGTTGCAAAACTGTGATTCATCGACTTATCCTACGTTTCCTCGTGTAATATCGAATTCTGCTTTGGTCCAACTATTGTTATCTATTGATTGCTGTTGTACGTTCCTGGTAGCTCCGTATCCAGGTTAGCCACGGTCATGACGGATGTGACAAACACAACTACCTGCCCATGTGGTCACATTGATAAAGCCGCGATAATTATACCCACAGTCTTTGTTTGATAAAATCTAAAAATGAGCATAATAACTTACTTTACAGAGACAAATAAACCCAATGTGGGAAAAGAATGATCTTGTGTGTTTCAACTTTATTTTCTTAAATGTGCATGTATCGTAAACAGAATAGGTTTTTATAATTGCTTGTCTTTAAAAAAAAAGGTTAGAGCTCTGTAAATCCGCTTTGAGCATCCTAGTTGGTTCCTTTTGCTGACTGACTGTTAGTACCACGGCGGTAACTATTGGGTTTGCTGACTGACTGTTAGTACCACGGCGGTAACTATTGGGTTTGCTGACTGACTGTTAGTACCACGGCGGTAGCTATTGGGTTTGCTGACTGACTGTTACTACCACGGCGGTAACTGTTGGGTTTGCTGACTGACTGTTTATACCACGGCGGTAACTGTTGGGTTTGCTGACTGACTGTTAGTACCACGGCGGTAACTGTTGGGTTTGCTGACTGACTGTTATACCACCGCGGTAACTATTGGGTTTGCTGACTGACTGTTACTACCACGGCGGTAACTGTTGGGTTTGCTGACTGACTGTTAGTACCACGGCGGTAACTATTGGGTTTGCTGACTGACTGTTAGTACCACGGCGGTAACTGTTGGGTTTGCTGACTGACTGTTAGTACCACGGCGGTAACTGTTGGGTTTGCTGACTGACTGTTAGTACCACGGCGGTAACTGTTGGGTTTGCTGACTGACTGTTAGTACCACGGCGGTAACTGTTGGGTTTGCTGACTGACTGTTAGTACCACGGCGGTAACTGTTGGGTTTGCTGACTGACTGTTAGTACCACGGCGGTAACTATTGGGTTTGCTGACTGACTGTTAATACCACGGCGGTAACTGTTGGGTTTGCTGACTGACTGTTAAGACCACGGTTGTAACTATTGGGTTTGCTGACTGATTGTTAGTACCACGGCGGTAACTGTTGGGTTTGCTGACTGATTGTTAGTACCACGGCGGTAACTGTTGGGTTTGCTAACTGACTGTTAGTACCACGGCGGTAACTGTTGGGTTTGCTGACTGACTGTTAGTACCACGGCGGTAACTGTTGGGTTTGCTGACTGACTGTTAGTACCACGGCGGTAACTGTTGGGTTTGCTGACTGACTGTTAATACCACGGCTGTTAGTACCACGGCGGTAACTGTTGGGTTTGCTGACTGACTGTTAGTACCACGGCGGTAACTGTTGGGTTTGCTGACTGACTGTTAGTACCACGGCGGTAACTGTTGGGTTTGCTGACTGACTGTTAGTACCACGGCGGTAACTGTTGGGTTTGCTGACTGACTGTTAGTACCACGGCGGTAACTGTTGGGTTTGCTGACTGACTGTTAGTACCACGGCGGTAACTAGTTGGGTTTGCTGACTGACTGTTAGTACCACGGCGGTAACTGTTGGGTTTGCTGACTGACTGTTAGTACCACGGCGGTAACTGTTGGGTTTGCTGACTGACTGTTAGTACCACGGCGGTAACTGTTGGGTTTGCTGACTGACTGTTAGTACCACGGCGGTAACTGTTGGGTTTGCTGACTGACTGTTAGTACCACGGCGGTAACTGTTGGGTTTGCTGACTGACTGTTAGTACCACGGCGGTAACTGTTGGGTTTGCTGACTGACTGTTAGTACCACGGCGGTAACTGTTGGGTTTGCTGACTGACTGTTAGTACCACGGCGGTAACTGTTGGGTTTGCTGACTGACTGTTAGTACCACGGCGGTAACTGTTGGGTTTGCTGACTGACTGTTAGTACCACGGCGGTAACTATTGGGTTTGCTGACTGACTGTTACTACCACGGCGGTAACTGTTGGGTTTGCTGACTGACTGTTAGTACCACGGTAACTTGGGTTTGCTGACTGACTGTTAGTACCACGGCGGTAACTGTTGGGTTTGCTGACTGACTGTTAGTACCACGGCGGTAACTGTTGGGTTTGCTGACTGACTGTTATACCACGGCGGTAACTGTTGGGTTTGCTGACTGACTGTTAGTACCACGGTAACTATTGGGTTTGCTGACTGACTGTTAGTACCACGGCGGTAACTGTTGGGTTTGCTGACTGACTGTTAATACCACGGCGGTAACTGTTGGGTTTGCTGACTGATTAGTACCACGGCGGTAACTGTTGGGTTTGCTGACTGACTGTTATACCACGGCCGGTAACTAGTTGGGTTTGCTGACTGACTGTTAGTACCACGGCGGTAACTGTTGGGTTTGCTGACTGACTGTTAATACCACGGCGGTAACTATTGGGTTTGCTGACTGACTGTTAATACCACGGCGGTAACGTGGTTTGTGATGCGTTTCCCGGCGGTAACGTGTTTGCTGACTGACTGTTATACCACGGCGGTAACTGTTGGGTTTGCTGACTGACTGTTATACCACGGCGGTAACTATTGGGTTTGCTGACTGACTGTTAGTACCACGGCGGTAACTATTGGTTTTGCTGACTGACTGTTAATACCACGGCGGTAACTGTGGGTTTGCTGACTGACTGTTACTACCACGGCGGTAACTGTTGGGTTTGCTGACTGACTGTTAGTACCACGGCGGTAACTGTTGGGTTTGCTGACTGACTGTTAGACCACGGTAACTATTGGTTTGCTGACGACTGTTATACCACGGCGGTAACTGTTGGGTTTGCTGATGCTGACACGCGGTTTGGGTAATACCACGGCGGTAACTATTGGGTTTGCTGACTGACTGTTAGTACCACGGCGGTAACTATTGGGTTTGCTGACTGACTGTTACTACCACGGCGGTAACTATTGGGTTTTCTGACTGACTGTTACTACCACGGCGGTAACTGTTGGGTTTGCTAACTGACTGTTAATACCACGGCGGTAACTGTTGGGTTTGCTGACTGACTGTTAGTACCACGGCGGTAACTGTTGGGTTTGCTGACTGCATGTTAGTACCACGGCGGTAACTGTTGGGTTTGCTGACTGACTGTTAGTACCACGGCGGTAACTGTTGGGTTTGCTGACTGACTGTTACTACCACGGCGGTAACTGTTGGGTTTGCTAACTGACTGTTAATACCACGGCGGTAACTGTTGGGTTGCTACTGACTGTTAATACCACGGCGGTAACTGTTGGGTTTGCTGACTGACTGTTAGTACCACGGCGGTAACTGTTGGGTTTGCTGACTGACTGTTACTACCACGGCGGTAACTGTTGGGTTTGCTGACTGACTGTTACTACCACGGCGGTAACTGTTGGGTTTGCTGACTGACTGTTACTACCACGGCGGTAACTGTTGGGTTTGCTGACTGACTGTTAATACCCCGGCGGTAACTGTTGGGTTTGCTGACTGACTGTTAATACCCCGGCGGTAACTGTTGGGTTTGCTGACTGACTGTTACTACCACGGCGGTAGCTATTGGGTTTGCTGACTGAATGTTAATACCACAGCGGTAACTATTGGGTTTGCTGACTGACTGTTAGTACCACGGCGGTAACTGTTGGGTTTGCCGACTGACTGTTACTACCACGGCGGTAACTGTTGGGTTTGCTGACTGACTGTTACTACCACGGCGGTAACTGTTGGGTTTGCTGACTGACTGTTACTACCACGGCGGTAACTGTTGGGTTTGCTGACTGACTGTTAGTACCACGGCGGTAACTGTTGGGTTTGCTGACTGACTGTTAATACCCCGGCGGTAACTGTTGGGTTTGCTGACTGACTGTTAATACCACGGCGGTAACTGTTGGGTTTGCTGACTGACTGTTACTACCACGGCGGTAACTGTTGGGTTTGCTGAATCTTCTGACTGTTGTTTTACTCTGTTAATACTGTTTTTTCTGACTGTACTACCCTGAATGTTTGTTGCTACTGACTGTTAGTACCACGGCGGTAACTGTTGGGTTTGCTGACTGACTGTTAACCCCGGCGGTAACTGTTGGTTTTGCTGACTGACTGTTAATACCCGGCGGTAACTGTTGGGTTGCTGACTGACTGTTATACCCGGCGGTAATGTTGGGTTTGCTGACTGACTGTTAATACCCCGGCGGTAACTGTTGGGTTTGTTGACTGACTGTTAATACCCCGGCGGTAACTGTTGGGTTTGCTAACTGACTGTTAATACCACGGCGGTAACTGTTGGGTTTGCTGACTGACTGTTACTACCACGGCGGTAACTATTGGGTTTGCTGACTGACTGTTACTACCACGGCGGTAACTGTTGGGTTTGCTAACTGACTGTTAATACCACGGCGGTAACTGTTGGGTTTGCTGACTGACTGTTACTACCACGGCGGTAACTGTTGGGTTTGCTGACTGACTGTTAGTACCACGGCGGTAACTGTTGGGTTTGCTGACTGACTGTTAATACCATGGCGGTAACTGTTGGGTTTGCTGACTGATTGTTAGTACCACGGCGGTAACTGTTGGGTTTGCTGACTGACTGTTAGTACCACGGCGGTAACTGTTGGGTTTGCTGACTGATTGTTAGTACCCCGGCGGTAACTGTTGTGTTTGCTGACTGACTGATAGTACCTCGGCGGTAACTGTTGTGTTTGCTGACTGACTGTTAGTACCACGGCGGTAACTATTGGGTTTGCTAACTGACTGTTAATACCCCGGCGGTAACTGTTGGGTTTGCTGACTGACTGTTAGTACCACGGCGGTAACTGTTGGGTTTGCTGACTGACTGTTAATACCACAGCGGTAACTGTTGGTTTTGCTGACTGACTGTTAATACCACGGCGGTAGCTATTGGGTTTGCTGACTGACTGTTAATACCACGGCGGTAACTGTTGGGTTTGCTGACTGACTGTTACTACCACGGCGGTAACTGTTGGGTTTGCTGACTGACTGTTAATACCACGGCGGTAACTATTGGGTTTGCTGACTGACTGTTAATACCACGGCGGTAACTATTGGGTTTGCTGACTGACTGTTAATACCACGGCGGTAACCATTGGATTTGCTGACTGACTGTTAGTACCACGGCGGTAACTGTTGGGTTTGCTGACTGACTGTTACTACCACGGCGGTAACTATTGGGTTTGCTGACTGACTGTTAATACCACGGCGGTAACTATTGGGTTTGCTAACTGACTGTTACTACCACGGCGGTAACTATTGGGTTTGCTGACTGACTGTTAGTACCACGGCGGTAGCTGTTGGGTTTGCTGACTGACTGTTACTACCACGGCGGTAACTTTTGGGTTTGCTGACTGACTGTTACTACCACGGCGGTAACTATTGGGTTTGCTGACTGACTGTTACTACCACGGCGGTAACTATTGGGTTTGCTAACTGACTGTTAATACCACGGCGGTAACTATTGGGTTTGCTGACTGACTGTTAGTACCACGGCGGTAACTATTGGGTTTGCTGACTGACTGTTACTACCACGGCGGTAACTGTTGGGTTTGCTGACTGACTGTTAATACCACAGCGGTAACTGTTGGGTTTGCTGACTGACTGTTACTACCACGGCGATAACTATTGGGTTTGCTGACTGACTGTTACTACCACGGCGGTAACTATTGGGTTTGCTCTGTTTAGAAAGTTCCTCTTTACAGATTTGTTCTTTACTTTTACATTTTTTACAAGTTTGTAAATTGCAGACCGGTTTCATTGGTAGGTGTTCCAGCGCCTCTGTTCCTTTATAAAAGCTGTAAACCATCTCCTTTGTTTTGTAAATAGACCATGTATTCATGTTTAGTGTATTTTTATAAATAATAATTATTTGTTGTTAGTCTGGTTTAGCTACAACCATGATTCTCAAAATATACAGTTAGCATTTATTTTATTTTATTTACCTTTTCGGCATATCTCTATATGTTTTTTTATTTACATTTGATGTATACGTATATCTATTTGAAGAGCGATGCCTCTTTTCGAATGCATTTTTATTGGGACGAGTATAGCAAGCAATATCAGGAGATCGCAACTTCCAGTGAGCACTTTTTGCAGAAATGGGAACCGAAAACGGTGTTTGATGGTGCAGCTAGCAACAACAAAGTGTAGCTTGCAACAACAAAGTGTACATGTAGCTAGCAACAAAGTGTAGCAACAAAAAAGCGTAGCTAGCAACAGCAAAGTGTAGCTTAAAACAACAAAGTGAAGCTTCCAAAACAGTCAAAGGTATTTAGAGGAAATATCAGTTGGTCTTGTTTCACCAAAAAATAGAGATTTACAATCCAGCATGTAACTATAAAAAGATGTAACAGACTACACTACAATGAAGAAAGCAATGCAGCAGATACATGTAGGCACCACATTGTGATCGTAGCATAGTACACAGTGATGCAGATACATGAAGGTACCACATTGTGATCGTAGCATAGTACACAGTGATGCAGATACATGTAGGTACCAAATTGTGATCGTAGCATAGTACACAGTGATGCAGATACATGTAGGTACCACATTGTGATCGTAGCATAGTACACAGTGATGCAGATACATGTAGGTACCAAATTGTGATCGTAGCATAGTACACAGTGATGCAGATACATGTAGGTACCACATTGTGATCGTAGCATAGTACACAGTGATGCAGATACATGTAGGTACCAAATCGTGATCGTAGCATAGTACACAGTGATGCAGATACATGTAGGTACCAAATTGTGATCGTAGCATAGTACACAGTGATGCAGATACATGTAGGTACCAAATTGTGATCGTAGCATAGTACACAGTGATGCAGATACATGTAGGTACCACATTGTGATCGTAGCATAGTACACAGTGATGCAGATACATGAAGGTACCACATTGTGATCGTAGCATAGTACACAGTGATGCAGATACATGTAGGTACCAAATCGTGATCGTAGCATAGTACACAGTGATGCAGATACATGAAGGTACCACATTGTGATCGTAGCATAGTACACAGTGATGCAGATACATGTAGGTACCAAATTGTGATCGTAGCATAGTACACAGTGATGCAGATACATGAAGGTACCACATTGTGATCGTAGCATAGTACACAGTGATGCAGATACATGTAGGTACCAAATCGTGATCGTAGCATAGTACACAGTGATACAGATACATGTAGGCACCACATTGTGATCGTAGCATAGTACACAGTGATGCAGATACATGAAGGTACCACATTGTGATCGTAGCATAGTACACAGTGATGCAGATACATGTAGGTACCAAATCGTGATCGTAGCATAGTACACAGTGATGCAGATACATGTAGGTACCAAATCGTGATCGTAGCATAGTACACAGTGATGCAGATACATGTAGGTACCACATTGTGATCGTAGCATAGTACACAGTGATGCAAATACATGAAGGTACCAAATCGTGATCGTAGCATAGTACACAGTGATGGTTTGTCTGTGGCATTACCATTATCCTGGTGATACCTAAAGTCGACCATTGGAGACAATATGTCTTTGAATATTTCACTTTTTAACAGGAAACGTATAAATGTCTATCAAATCGGCCGCGTCTGCCTTCTTTGGTATTGTCTTTAATTGAAAGGTTTCATAATAGTTTAACCTGCTTTTTATGCTTCAGTGTTATAAAAAGCTACTGACACTAATATACAACATAACGAGAGACATGGGAATATTTTATTGTTTCAAAGTTTTGCTGTCGTATTGCACAAATCAAATCAAACTACATCTGGGAATCGCGTTTCTGAATTACTAGTACTGTATCATAAGCACACACGCGTACATATGCTAAACTGTGTCTCTATATGTACTTCTATATTATCAACATATTTACCCATATTAGAAAAACGTATTAATACTTTCAAGACATGAAAATCCAACATCAAGTGCGGAATGATTTTCTCTGTTAACGTTGCGTTGCGTTTTGTTGTTTGTTTATCATTTTTATCTACGGTTTAACTATTCGTTTATCATTTGTGTTTAAAAAAAGGGTGAGTTTATGCTAGTATGAAGAAAAAGAAATAATTGGCTATCTTATCTCTATTTCTATTTTACAGATACTTTGGCCAATGAGTAATCAGAATGAGAATGTTTTCTATTCGACTGGCGTTAATGCATTGAATAATGAGCTATTACAATTTAGTTTTTGTAGTGCAAACGAACTTTAAGATGGAGTATGACGGGAAAATGGTATGCTACCATGCTTCACTTACAAACATAAAGTACCAAGTTTGATGGCAATTTAATTCAATTTAATAACAACAAAGTTTTGCTGTCGTTTGTATGGGTTCTTTTTGGACAAAATATACCGTTGTCAAACAGTCACTAGCTAGGACCTTTGATGCTTCGTATCAATGCTGTATTGTTACTATTCAAACTTATTAATCAATTGTAATGCATGAAGATCGAAAATAAGTTTAGTGACTGAATGGGACTTATGTCATATATGAGACTGGGATAGGGTTTTCATAAGATTTAGTATGAAAACATAAGAATTATATTTTTGGAGAGACAGAAAACACGCAATTAGGCAAGAGGCAGCTGTGTAACTTCCTGCACTGATGACGTTGATTCAGATAGTAAATGTTGTTTTTGCATAGCTGGTATGGATAAATAATGTTCCATACGTTTGTATCCCCTTAAATATTTGCATGTTAAATATAAGAAATGAGAAAAGGCAATGATGACATGTACTATAAAAGGACCAGATTTCACATTAATAAATGCTAAGCTTTGAATAAAGCCACAATTGTAAAATCAAACAAAATAAGGGCTAGTTTTTAGTTTCATTATATTTCTACATAAATGTTTTTCAATAGGAAAATAAAAAAATATCCTATAAGAACTACCACAGATATTAAAATTTAAACTAAAGATAAATAATTATAGAGTAAATACAAAAGTGACAAAAACACAGACAAGACATTACACACAAAAACCACCAGTAATTGGAATGGTCAGTTTGTGGAGCGCTCCAACCTTGCACTGAGTGAAGGTTTTTCTCACAAACGTGTAAATTAAAACAACCCATCAAAGTGAGACAACTAACACAATATTAACTGAAGATAAAATTAATGTCTTGGCAACCTAACAGTTCAAACCGAGACAATTTCCTATTTTTGAATTGATAGAAATATATGTGTTATCTCCCTTGTGGGAAGGTATTTCATATACTCGTATACCTACATAAGAAATATAATAAATTAATTTTTACTTTGCCTATTTTTTAGAAAAGCGCTAAGACGTTTTAATAAATTCTTATCTCAATCAATCAGCAGGATTCCACTTTATGCGTATGTTTCAGTCTTCAGTGTTTAAAAATTTAAAAAGTGGAAAAATCTTTAGTTTTCTGCAGAAACTATATACCAAATACCTACCCACAAGGGAGGTAAGGATGCAGATTTTTTAATAGTTAGAGTAAAGTCCCTTTACATACGAAAAGCGAGAATAGTTTGAAATAAAATAGCCCAGGCGATGACTTATTATCAATCGGAACACCCCGGATAATTTATGAATAATCTCTCAGATGTATGAAGGTAGTCGAATCACCTCGGCCATTTTCCTAAATGGGACTACTTTTGGGACAGACGTCAAAACAAAGATGGCCGCTCGGGTGACAGCTCACAACAGAACGATGCCTGTAGAACTTGAATTTGTGGCGGCTTCAAATTTATATTATTCAATTTTTATTTACCCAGCGCAGCAGACACGCAGCTTTCAAACGATGGCATTGTTTATGTATTGTGCGAACTATATTTTAGACATATTCTTCTTTTGACTTCCGGCGAACAAACGATCGTGATTTTAGAAAGTGTCATTGCACCAAATACACCAGAGGGATGATTATCCCGAGGACGGAATTACCCAAGGAGTTCCGGTCGGACGTATTATAAAAACAAGTTAAGGACGTCATACGATAAATGCAGTGGCATCATATGTCAAAATTACAGCAAAGAAAACACGAAGGAACCCATCGAAACAATCCAAACTAACAAAAGAAAATAAAGTATTTGAAGTAGTTTTAATAAGCCAAAGATTTATCCGCAAGTGGCATATAGTATAATAAAAGCAAACAAAAAAACCGAAGTTAATCCTTCTGTGCAATCTGACGTAAAGGGCAAACTGCTTAAGTTGTATCACCTACCTATGGCACGAATGGAAAGATGAATTGACCGAGTTCCAACTTTGACTTTCCAATTATGGCTAACATCGTACTCATGTTCTGTCTGGTCATCGTGTAATTTAAAAGCGATTGCAGTTCTTGACTGTTAAAGGTCAATTGCAACCTATGCAGTACAACAAAAAAATCCCGGGTTGTCAACATTGGCTATAAAAAGCCTAACAAGCTTTGTTATAGGTCATAACACTATCTAATTTCAATATATACGGCTAATTCCCTAAATGATTTAACCTTAATAATAATTTTAATTTAAACCTATCAGGCTGATTTGGTTTGTGATAGGATAAGATGCATTTTTATGGTTGGTTAAATCAAGTAGGCATATAAGTCTGTCTTACATAGAGCAGTAACTCATTGCAAGTGCATGCACAAGTTGTTACATGTTCAAAAAACAGTATGGCCGATTGAAAATTCATGTTGCGATTAAAAAGTAAGTCCGATGCTGTTTTTAAAGAACTGTCATATGAGGTCCCGCTTGGAAATTAAATTATGAAAAATTAATGTTTTGATGTGAGTTACTTAAGAACTTTACTTAAGATTAACTACGTTTTTTTATAAATCACTTTAAGGCAAATGTTGTGTTGAAAACGTTCTTTAAATGGTCTTTAATTTCTTTTCTTTTCGGCGGAGAACATGACGAAATTCGTTGGTTAATATAACATGAAGAAGGGTTTGCATTTACCACCAATTGTCATTTTTTCTTTATTTAAAAGACACCACTAAAAAACTATAAATGTGTATGTTTCACTTCTACCGGTTTGTATCATCTCCCTTGTTTTTAATCAACTGTAGAATGTTGACAAATAATTAATAATTTACATACCTATATGCATATTTAGGTATTATAAACAAAATAATAGAGTATTGACATGTAAAGAAACTCTAAATAATCATATTTTATACTTCATTTATTTATTGTTCTATTTAAATAGTATATTTAAAATACCCACATAAGCGAAATGAATAATACATTCTCATTTTGAGTAAACGAGGATAGCACAAGACTGATATTTAATAAAGTTGGCATGAATGATTTTAACATCATTTCTATTAACATCATTATTTAACTTACACATAACATTCATGCGAAACACATTAACAACTTAAATTGTTGTTCAGATGCTAAGATATTTTAAATGAATGATTTGCTGAAAGTAAGTATCCTTAGTTTCATCGAACTGCAAATCGCACGGCAAAAATGCAATGTTTTTCTTATTACCGTTGGGTTTCATAATTTGTATTAGAGTAAAAAGTGGTTCCATTTGGATTGGAGAAAAAAGTCACACACTTGGGTGTATTTAGAAATATCGGGGCAGCAATGAGCTCAGTGTGTATTTCTCTATTCAATACATGACTGTCTAGAGTGATCTTCATGCTTCGACGTTTTTTTAAAGCTAGAACAAACATATTATCCTATTTGCATCGTGTAATCTAGATAAGGTTAGTTTCGATGCTTTAAGTCCATCTTGTTTTAAGTTTAAACAAAGCGTTTAACTAAGTGGATTAGGGTAAAAGAAAATGACAAACGACTGGAATAAAATAACATTTATCAAAAACATAATTTATTATGACGGTTACTTATCATAATAATTCATAAGACTTGGACATAAATAAATAACCTTTCTCCTTAAAAATGTTGAACTATGTATTATTGTATATCTATGTTTACGTGTTGTCTTGCTTTGTATTTAATTATTTAACATATTTAAACATGTTTATCAAATAAAGTTTTCAGTCAGAAGACCATATATTGATCTAGAAGCAATACATATACAATGTTTATCACTTCGATGTAAAATACATTTTTATCAAAAACCATATTAAACATTTATAGCAAAGATGAAAATGCATTATCATAATTTAAAAATATAAAAAGGAATACAATTAATGTTTTATAAAAAAAAGATATGCTTTGAAATGTATATTGATATTAACAAATAAATGTAGCTACAAGAGAATCAAGAGAATCCCCTGCATATGTCACAAGTATGAAGCAATAGTTTGCCGACGATCAGACATTTAATGTCATCATTCGGGACAAACTATTGTATAAACGCTGTTAACGACGACCAATTCACGGAAACAGCTTTACTTTGTAATAAATGTAATTTGATGGACATTTGCGTTCAAAAGTCAGAAACAAAACACAGCGTTTTCTTATGATTAACAGATCGCGAATCAAAGTCTGTCTTTTGTTGACAAACTAAAGTTGTGTTGTATAAAAAAGCATGGAAAGGAGGTTTCGGATTGTTATTTAATTTCATTTTATTTAGCCGCTTTATTGGAAAGATGTATGGTAAATTTGCTTTCTATGCTTGTTGTTATAAGCCATGTTTCCTACAATTTAATTGTGACGGATAAAATCAACACCGTTAACTAGTTACCTGGCCATGCTCAATAATATAAGACAGGATCAAAAATTTCTCGTTCGTAAATCTACAGGTTAAACAAATACTATCGTTGCGATAGATCTCATGTTCGTAGTTCTACAGTCTGAGAACAAGATCTATCTCCATCACTAGAATAATATGTTATATGAATCTCCAGAAGATAGCTGGGACAGTGATAGTGATAGTTACGATCCCAATTACAGAGTTGCCGCCCATCCTTCCGACGCCATTTTCAGACTATGAAAAAACAATAAAGCATGGTAATGTAACATATGAACATTAGCAATATGATGTTATATTACGATATGATGTATTATTGTTTTATAACAAAGTGATGTTTGGGTATTATATTAAACACGTGTGTCTTGATAAGGTGAACGCAACAATTAATATGACTTTTAGCACATGGTTTATTCTTTGGGGATAATGTTCAAAGATAACCAGTCTTTTTAAAATAACCATAAATATTACCTATCTTTTAACTTTAAATAACTTTCTAAATAGCTTTAAAATGCAGTGGCAAGTCTTGAATTTAACTCATTTGGCTGATAAAAATATCCATTTCAAATTGTTCAACATTATGGTGTGTATGAAGTAAGTCTCACATACCTGCTTTGTAGTTTGGCCGCTGGATGACCCGCCTATAGCTGCAAGTTATGTAAATAAATAATATAAATATATATACTATATAAATACTATATAAATAAAGATATTTATTTATTTATTTATTTATTTATTTATTTATATTTATTTATTTATTTATATCACAAAAAAACATGAACAAAATAACATAAATATATTTAGAATACATTTGTGTAAAAATGGTATTGTATTAAATAAATGTTGGCATGAAGAACTTTCAAGAGATTTTTACTGGTACCTACTAGGCTTTGAACTAACTTTTCTGATACATTCTTTTTAATTAAATATTTCTGGTACAGTGTTAAAAGTTCGACATTGCTAATACAGGTTTCAAAGTTGAACTTTAATATATGTTGTAATACTCATAGGACCATGTCAAATTTTCTAATTCAATTTTACAATAATTCTACATGTGTAGTCATAAACCTTTCCTCGTACATGTTATGTAACTTGTTAATTTATTCTACTAGTATAATATCCTAATACATCGACATGTGTACATGAATTTCATAAATAAGTCAAGTTGTTTAATGGCGTATGCGCTGTTTTTATGCACTGCTGTAACTGTGTATTGATTTTTCGCCATCACAACGTCATTTCACGATAAACTTGGCTGAATCATCCAGTGAAGCTATTATATATTGTGTACATGAAAAGTGGCGTGATCGATTTTTCCAGAAAGTTTATAGAGCGGGCGGATTTTAAACAGATTTAAAATGGCTAAGCACGGCAAGCAAATTTCTATTGGCGTGCCAGTGATATTGCAAAAAGTTTAAATTTGTATGAGAGCAGTGTTTCAATGATTATAAAGAGCTGGCGAGATCGTGGAGATGTTGAAAACAAAGCGCGACCCGGAAGGCCCAAATTCATTAAGAAGCGGAGTGAGCGTGCTCTGTCAAGGATTGTAAAACAAAATAGGCGGTCAACTTTGAAGGAAATTACAAGTGAATTCAACATTGTTACACCTGTTAAAGTGTCAACAAGAACTGAGCAACGTCGTCCTCATTTCCTTAGATATTAACGAAGATCAGTTAAAAAAAATTAAGGAATTCGTAAGGTGAACGAGAAAAAAACATCTAGGATGATGCAGGGGGTAAAATACATTGGACTGTTGAAAATAATTGGAAGAATATTATGTTTACGGACGAAATGATGACCCATATAAAACCAGAAGGTAAGACGAGAGTATGGCGAAAAGCATCGGAAAAGTGGCGACCTGGGTGTCTTAGCTATGTTGCTAATGGGCCTACCTCTCCCCTAAAGTTGATGGTGTGGGGATGTATAACATATCACGGAGTTGGCAAACTTGTGTTTGTATAGGGAAATATGAATTCTGAAAAGTACATTTCTATTTTAGACAAAAATTTATGGCCTGTGGTAGTCAAACATTACGGTGATAATAGCTGGATATGTCAGGATGATAATGCACCCTGTCACAAGTAAAGTCAATCTGAGGATTGGGAACATCAGAACCAAATTCCACAACTAAGTTGGCCTGCACAATCTCCCGAATCTGTCTCCCGTCGAAAATGTTTGACAGCTTCTCAAAAACATCATCAAAAATAGACTTTTTCTAATCCGAAATGTCGCAGATCTTAAACACCAACTTACCTGTGCATGGAATGAAGCCCCTGTTTATTATATTCAGAAATTATATGACAGTCTTCTCAGAAGATGTCGGCAAGTTATCATCCAGAAAGGTGAAATTACCAAGTATTGACATCATTTCATAATGAGGTAAGCGAGTTTTAAGTGTTTGTTACCATTCATATGCTGTCCTTATTTGTTGACGCCATTAAAAAACTTGACTCATTTATGGCACGGCTCTGTACATATAAACAGGACAGTACAACCGTTTACCATTCGTATCTGGTTGGGTGTTTTTATTCGAACGGGTAATTTTTTTTAAAATCAATTATTCCACTATAGAAATAACACATATCTCCTCGCGAAAACTCAATAAGCAATAATTGCCACTGTTTTAACGACAATTTACTTGTTCTAAAAATAGGTCATCACTTATACAGTTTTTGATGCATACAGATTTTCTATTTTTTCTTATTTTTACTGCTCGCATTTGAGAAACCCCTCAACAAGTGCGAGGTTAGAGCTCTGTTAGACCGGCTTTAGCACGCCAGTCGACCACGTGTGCCTTTGTAAACTTTAGTACATGTTGCAACACTCATAGGACCTTAGTATGGTATTTTGTCACCAAACGTTTGATTGCAATTAGAAACTTATGTCTTTGGCCATAAAAGTGAGCACCTCTAATATGCCATTAAATTGTTATTTCATATAGTCAACATCTCATACGGCTTCGAAAATTACCCGATATTTGTCAGAAGGTGTATGTGACTCAAAGTACTACACTACATGCACCTTGTTAAAATGATTGGCAAATCATTGAGCCAATCCATAAACTATTTATTTTTATGTATTCATGCCGTTTTTATGCATATGTCGTCAAATACATACTTCGTTGTTAAACTTTGAACTGCTTAAAGTAGCTTAACACTGCTTCAAAGCTAAAGACATCACAATCCTTTTCAAAGACATCATGTCCACTTATACTCTTGTAGTCAGGAATACAAGTTTAATACGATGATTTGAAATGACACACGACAAATGCAGTCACATGACAATTGAATATTAAAGGTAAAGAATAAGACGATACAAAATATAGCAAAGCCAATAGTACCAACAATTACCCCTTCAAACTTACCGTCGGCAAAAATGTCGGCTAGGGCGCCTAAACCTGCTTACAGAGCATTAACCTTGCATTTACAGTGGAGCTTTTCAGAACAAGAAAACATCTATTTGAATAAAAACAATCCAAGTGATGGTGTCTTATAGACCTAATTAAGGACGTCATAACATAAACAAAGGAATGACATAATTAAACTCAGGATATAATATTATAAAATCTACATTTTAAGGGTGGAAATGAGACAGATTATTTGAATTAGAAAAGCTTCACTAAAGTCTACATTTCGAAGATTTTATAGATTAAAATTAAAGGCAAAATCACCAGATCAGAAGCGTGAAGCTTGAATTTATGATATCATCTGGCTTTAAAACTTCCATTCCAAAACAACCGCTTCTGCATGTCCGTTTTTTACAAAACTCTTACACATGTGCATTTTTCGTATCTTTGTACGTCTACTTGCAACAATGCATAGGCACAGAAGAATAAAGCTGTTTCACTTATCAACTACTTTTTTATTAATTATTAATTTGCTCGTTAGTATATTGCTTGTCGGTTGTGTATCGTTTAGCTGTTATATTCATGATAAAAGGTGTTGCCTACTTTTGTGTTTCTCTTAACTATCTCTCAGATATTCTGTAAATGTAGTTTATCTGTTCGTTTTGTTTATGTTGTTTTGTGTCGTAACTAAATAAATCAATAAATTACTGAAACTTTTAAAATCTTCAAAGAAGGCGACATGTATTGATAACCTTCTTTATTAGTTCACTTGTCACTTGTCTTAACTAGGAGACATCCTTATCTCTACCTAATCTCAAGCAATGTATCAAAAAGAATATATGACGAAGTCCTATGGGCATTGCAACATATACCAAACTCCGAAAAGGCACAAAACAAAGGTATTTCACATGCAAGCCAATCGAAAAGTAAGAACAAATTTGTGATGAGTCATTTAACGAAAAGAGCAAACCCGACAGTTACCGCCTTGGAACGGTCAGTCGGCAATATAGACCAACTGGGGGTGCTTAAACCGGTTTTTACAAAGCTCTAACCTCGCACTTCCTGGCAAGTTTCTCAATGCAATCAATGAAAAAGAAAACATTCTATGTGAATACAAAATGTCCAAGCGCTGATATTTTCTATAATTAATTATAATTATGACCAAAAGAAGTGACGTCATTGAAAAATAATGACCACATAGTGTTAGAAAGAATATGTATTATTTCGATTTGAAAAACTACACAAAAATGATTTTTGACTATTAATAAAATTGACTTCTTGAAGAAATATTTGCATGAAGTTTTTGTATTCGGCATTGGCTAAGCCAATAAAGTAGACATATACGCATACTGCTGCTTTTTGTTTTTTTCGGTGTGTATTGTTATTATATTATTGTTAAAACAAAGTTGCATAATGCAGACACTATTGAATACTTCATCTTTTAAGAGTTCGATTTTGTTGATTTTTATTATACACTCAGTGCCAAGTAGTTAAGCGTCTCGGTATAAAATTAAGAAACTAACAAAAACGACATTGACGTTAGATGGTTTCCGCACTGGTGGTGATGTGCTGCTGGTGCTGCTGTTGATGTTGCTGCTTGTTGCTGATGTGTTCCTCCTGATTGCTGGTGTTGATGCTGTCGACCGAGTTAGCCCCCCCACACTACATGTATATTCAATAAAATTGAGTACAATTGTGATGTGCATTTTTTTAATGTCATCACAACTAGCCGTGAAGTTACCTATGTGGTATGGAAGAAAACAATGTTTATACATATACATTTTGAGTCTTATAATTTAACACATATTAAAACATGATCATAACAAATATGAGCGTAATAGAAAAGTGTAAAAATAAATATCTATTAAGAACTACATAACTAGATAAACATCAGCTGGAAGACCTACCTCCCATGGAAGGACGATCCCCGGATATACGCTTTTTACTAGATTGTAAGTTTAAAGGCCGTTATCTTTTCGGATACATTAAAGAAAAGTAATCGATAAATAAACCAGAGTTAAGTGCATGTCCATTCTTTAATACGTTCTTTTGGTTATATGTGAACATAGCTTGCGCATATGGTGGAATGGTATCATAAACAGAATTGCCAATTCAACACAGAAAGGTTAAACACAAAACTCTCATAGTTAAGTTTAAGACAGAAACCTTTGCTGCTAATTATTCTGCCAGTAATTCTGCCAGTAATGTTGATGCAACATTTCCTGTTTATAAATATTATTTTTTAAACTTAAGGGCTTTTTGGGGAAGAAGACACATCGCATCAATTTCTTTTGCTTGTTTGTTGTTTGTTTTTTTGTTGTTGTTTTTTTCGTTTTTGTTGTTTTGTTGTTTTTGATGGGGGGTGTTGTACCGTATTTCCGATTGTTTCATATAAAAACTAAAATGGTATTCGGATACTTTCGCCTATATTCAACATCAAAAATTGTTCCTATCTTTAAATTCTTTTCAATTAAGTGAAAAATGCATGCATCTTGAAGAATGAACATTGAACATGCTTAAGTAAGATAATAGAGCCTAAATGATTACTAAAAAGTATGTTCAAAATATTAAGTATAATTAAATAAGAAGTCGAAAGACCATAACAATTTATCATTTAATATTTGATCTTTTCTCTTTTGTTTATTTATGTCAATCTGGTTTCTGCCTGTCTTAAATTTACCAAAAGTAATATAAAACAGGGGCTTTAAAGAACGCGTTTTTTTATATTCAGCTTCTTAATTTTTATTTAAAAATGTATTTTTTAACTTTGCTAAATAAAAATGTTGACTTGTTTAATTTTAATTAATTTGTCTGTAGATAGGAAGAAGAAATGGACTCTCTCTGCTATCACGTTTTCCTTAAACAAAAAGCTATCACTTACGATCTTAAATGTTTGCGTTATTTATTACAAATATATATGTTAGCCCAAATGATGTGATGTCTTCATGTATGTGTTGCCAAGGTAATGTATCTTAAAAATGTGTTGAAATACACATTTTCTCCGTTAATAGTTATTGTTTGTTTCCTAGTAACATAGAGTTAGACAATTCTGGTGAAGAATTTAATAGATGTTAAATAATTATAAAAGAGACGAAAATACTGAGCAATGCATGAGTTTAAATCAATATATAAGAAATATAAAAAGTAGGGATGGCAAAACTCGCTCATTGCAGCATTCCAATGTTCGGGTCATTTTTATAGATCCTACAAAACAAAGTTGAGTTGATATGGTTGACGGAAAACTATGAAAAATTGTAAAGAATTAGTGTAAACAGTTAATGTAATAAGATCTGAGTGTTCCAATTTATAGAAAGTGTATCTGTCGATTTTCAGTGCTGATTTATCGGTAGTTAATTTCAGAATCAAAACAAAACCAAGCTGATTTCTATCATACATGAATAAATGTTAACTTTTATTTTGGCGAAACAAGTATTTTTGAAAATTATGGAAGCAGTAAGGACCGAGGGTCCCTCTTCCATACAATAATTAGGACAAAAATTCGGGCCAGTATATATACCCAATCCTAATTTTGAGTAATACTTTACTGATACTTTGTGAAAAGGAAGACCAACTCGAGACAGACAGACAGACAGACAGACAAATACTTTATTAACACTCATGTACATACGTGTACAAAATGAGGATCTGTACAATTTGTTTTATATATTACTATGTTAAGTTCGGTCAAACAAGTAAAATTCTAGAATAGAGGTGATATTAATGGAATGGGGATATTTTGTTAGTAGGGGGGTTAGTGGGGGTGGATGGGGGACACAAAGGATAATATAGTTTCTAAACACAAAGGTTACATGATGACATAGCAAATGAAATTGTCGTAAAACAGCTGTTACACATTTTCATTATACAACATATACTACTAAAGAGAAAACAATAATAGATAAGAAAACTTTATAAGTAAAGTATCTCTATTTTTCCTCAAAAATTGACAAATATTGTACGAGTCTTGCAGTAAAAGAAAGATCTTGAAGTAGTAGTTGTGAAAAGTATGGTTAAAAAACTCTGTGATATTATATGAAATTTGACAGAAGAAAAAACAAAACGATATGCCTATCGGTATTAAATAACAAAAATGGTGATGTTATGCGTTCAACATGATTGAAAATATGTACAGTATTAAAATTTGTAGTGTTTTAACATGCTTTTCTTTTTCATAGTAATTCATAGAATTACACTTACACTTATCAATAGCAAAGCATGTTTTACTTTACAATATTGATTAAGGAATTATTTTTGGCATGTACTTATATATTTATGAACCTGTGCAGTAATGATTCTGTTACAAGCAGCTATCATATATGTAATGCAGTAGAATTAGTAACACTTCGCCCTCCCTTAACTGGTAAAGAATTAGTAACACTTCGCCCTCCCTTAACTGGTAACAGGTCGCCCTTGATCGGTAACAGTTCGCCCTTGATAGGTAACAGGTCGCCCTTGATCGGTAACAGTTCGCCCATATAGGTAACATGTCGCCCTTAATCGGTAACAGTTTGCCCTTGATCGGTAAGATGTCGCCGTCGGATATAAATGTATACGTCAAGCAAAAATGTTTACTTGTTTTAACTTTTTTATAAATTATTTCGACACCATTCACATCATTTTTTGTTGTTGTTGTTGTTGTTGTTGTTGTATTTGATATGCATACAAATACAATTAGTTGGTTGACGTCTTCGTCGACTTTATGCCGCATTGTGATAAAGCTAGCGTATGTTGCGAGATTGAATCACACACTGACTAGTCTATTAATTGCAAGCACTTATATACGTCTATGACGGCAAACATCAGTTAAGATCACAGTGACTAATTATCAATCAAGATTAGTGCTAACGCTACCATCATAATAATGTCATCAATAAACGATCACACACTGACCAATTCATTAATTTTAATTTTTATATATGTCTATGTCGGTAAAAATTAATTAAGATCACACTGATAAATTATCAATCAAGATAAGTGCGAATGCTATCATCACAATAATGACTGTAGGTAAACATCAATTAACGTTCACACGTTAAAGAATATATGTGCAACTATAAGATAAAAGCATACTCAATTCATCTTGAACAAAATATGTATACAACTAAGTAACATTAAAATCCTTGCAACAGCGGTATTTTATTTAAATATAAAATTTGAAATTGATAAACCACGTACACAGTATAATTATTGTATTTTAGGACGTAACATTGCATTTAAAATCAAGAAATAGTGACAGTTCATATATTGTACTGGGAGGATCAGATTTTTTTCTTTAATTAAAACAATTTTTAAAAAATATGACAAATAAAAATATAATAATTTACGATGCTACTAATATGATATTAATAATAATAAAGAATAAGAAGGCAAAGATAGCATAAATTTAATGTAAATGGTGTCGAAATAATAAAAAATGTATTCAAAGTTTACATTCTTTTTACTTAATTTCTTAAGATTTAAGGGTAAAGGGTGGCGTATACACTTATATCAGAAGTGCTCATAATGTGTATGAAGGCGAAGAAAACAATTACAATGTGAATGGTTATAAATAAATTAACAAATTAAGTTCTTTTTTTTTTTTTGCTTGAAGTATACACTTATATCCGAAGGTGACATGTTATAATGCAAGGGCGAACTGTTACCTATCTAGGGCGAGCTGTTACCGATCAAGGGCTAACTGTTACCAGTTAAGGGAGGGCGACGTGTTATAATACCATCCAAATGCATCGCAGTCGTTTGTTTTGAAGATACCGATGCAATGAAACAGTTCTGTTTTCGACCACCTTCCCGCTATAAACACCTTTATATATGCAGCACTATTCGGCGATTTCCATGTCGGTTTTGTTTCTTTCTTTAATTAACTTTCCATGTCACTCGATGTTTGTGTAATACACACTGATAAAATTTCTACTTATGCCCTGGAAGTTTTAATCAGCGCGAGTGCTCATGCGCATTCGGAGAATACTCAAGGGCAGACAACTTAGTTATCGGACTGCCCATCAGGCTAGTAAACAGTGAACAGAGGTGTTTATTATGCAACTGTTACCTGAGGTTGGGGTGGTAGGTGTGATATCTGCTAGGGCTACTAGCAGGAGAGGATATCATTCTCAACGAAGCAGCCAGCATGTCCCAAATATAAGACCCCCATCCCTCGGCACGTGATGCCACAGGTGTGAAAGAAAATCGTTTCACTCGCATTTCTGATCCCTACCAGCTCCTGGACCCCATTTTGTTTCTAACTTGGCATTAATAACTTTCTGTGCTAATTTATAAGCATTCTACCATTAAAAGACTTTACTTAGGTCAGTATTAATTTTCCTTTGATTGAAAACACACCAATACGCAGTACATATACAATATATTGCATTCTTTTGAGACTTTGATCTTGCAAACAGCCTGCGTATTTGCTTCTTTTATGAATACTACGCCAGAGTAGATCAATGATCATATATAATAGGTAAAAAAGAAAAGGTCCTATCAGAATTTCCACAGATATTTAAATTTTATCTACCAGCAGACAAAGGTAAACAAGGTAAATGTAAATGTGACAAAAACACAGAGACGAGACATAAGACACATAAAGAAAAAACACCAGTTACCGCCTTGCAACGGTCAATCGGCAAAAGGGCCAACTAGGGTGCTTAAACCTGGTTTGTGGAGCGCTCCAACCTCGCACTACCTGAAGGTTTTTCTAGCAAACAAACAGTGTAAATAACAACATCCAGGTATAACATATCTTAGCCATGCTGCAGAGGTAGCTATTTTAAAACTAAGAAAACCACCTTACAACTTACTTTTAAGATCGTGTTATATGTCATCCAGGTAGTCCTCGCTGAGGTCGATATCTATTGTTGGCAGAGATAACTTTCGTGTTTATTTATAGATTTGAAAATAATGAACACTTAGAGTTGGTTTTTCGCAGTGCATACATTTCCATAAACAGTGGAAATATATTGTTGCATGCACTTGGTGTAGGTAAACTGTCGGATACCACCTTTAAGTATTTGGACACCTTTTTTGATTTCTAAAATAAATAGTTGTTTGTTGTTGTTGTTGTTTTTAATTATGTGGATACTTATGTGCTGATACTTCGTAAATATAGTGGGGAAAATGTCCAGGCAGTGCGGGAATTGAAGACGGAACCCTTCGTTAAGAGGGCATATGTCCTAACCACTGAGCTAACTTGACATTTTACACATTCTCTCCCTGCATCAAGGCCATAAAAGTAGGGACGTCAAAGGTTAGCCGGTTAACCGAATAACAGGATATCGTACGTGTATCCGGGTACCAATTTGCTATCCGGTTAACCGTGTAAAATGCATAATATTTTGACAATTATATTATCAAACGTCGGACCTTGATAAATTTGGTTTCTGTAAAAATCATTCAATTGTAAATTATATCACGGCGAATATCCACATTCTCCCAACCTTTTTCCGCCTTGACATGGTTATATAAAGCATGCCACTGCGGAGAGGGGGACCAACTGGCAACAAGAAGAACATTGATGCAAAGCATCAAAGACGACGACGCAAACGTATGTATTGTATAAAGTATGTATTGTATAATGTCGACTGCCTGCATGCAAAACCTAGTTAATCTCTGTTGGCAAAATATGCGACACACGTTATATGCTCCTTTGAAAAAGGCTAATAGAACAATCATTGCTATTTCAGTACATTGCATACCGCCAATTGGTGCAAAAACTGAGCATCCTTGATACATATTAGCTAAATAACCCCTACCATCGTGACAGAATGCTTTGCAAATGAATCTCCAGAGGCAATCAGCAAACGTAATTACAGTAGACTACGCGCTTCAGCGCGCCGTCAATAAACACACATGTCGGGTTATTGTTAGGGTAATTACCTTGTACAATTAGCTAAGACAGTCACTATATATCTCTACCAAGCTGTGTGACGTGCAAATCATGTTAACGTGCAAATGATTTACTTTATTCAGTTGTGCATACTGTTTTATTGCAGTTAATCAGAATTCGCGTCATTTACATACTGCAGTATACAAATGTACTGCATAATATTACCAAACACACACTAACGTCAGATGACATTATTCAAACAGACTATAATTTCGATCACGAGTTATTCAGAAAATGATATCATTTAACAGCACGACATCTTTGAAATTTGACACTTGATTTGTTTATGCCTTTATTTAGATTTTGTTTTTGTTATTTTTACTAATTATCTTCCCGAATTCCACTACAAATCCGAAATATGTTGAAGTTCATCCACTTTTAATTCGTTATTTAATTTATACATGTAACAGACAACAGTTAAAATATTCAAAACTGTCTATAGATTGTTATTTTGCTGCAGAGGAGTTTCGATTTAGTGGCATGGAATCTGTGACTTTGTGACATTTGACGCCGTGAATGTTAACACTTGATTGTTTTCACGACATTTTCCCCACATATTCGACTACACAACTAAGATATGTGTAAAACCTCACTGTCTCATATTTGATTAGCACACCAAATCCTATTGTAACACAAATACACATGTAGTAAATACATAGGAACTTATCATTATATAGAGAGTCGTAAACATGAATCTGCCGCCGTAACATCGGATACTATCCGGATAGTGTTTACGGTTATCCGGATAGCAAAAGTGGTTTTCGCTGACATCTCTACATAAAAGGTTTCCACTAACATTAAATTTATTTTAGAATTCGTACCATCGAATATTATGTCTTTTTAGCCAGATTATGATATCATCACACCAATAACGCATTGATCAAGCGTGATAAAAGGTTCTGAACTTCGTGATATTGATATTCGGGAGATTTGCAAGTTAAGTTCTACTTTGGTTCGATAATTCCTTGTTAGTAAGCTTCGCAAAAAAGTACATGAAGAAAAATAATTATACACTCCCACGTTTTTCTGAGGATATACAGCAAATGAAACCTGTTGTGTATTTTGCCTCATAGTTTTACTGAGTTCTAGCTTGTCTTATAGTACTTATATTACACAAAAGCTATTATTTAGTAGTAAACCTACATATTTCTATGTTTAACATAACAGTTCCTGAACTTAACGGTTGAATTTAAATTTTCTGATACATTTTTGTGGTTTTGCTTGTCAGTTTAAACTAGATCTATGTTATATTTAACCGCATTTTCATGTTTACCTGTTTTCCAAACATGATGTTACATAAGAATAATC